>RJWM01014250.1:0-50994 GCA_004363535.1 Dasyprocta punctata | reverse complement strand
CCTCGCTTACACTCCGTCCGGCCTACAGTTGCTGCATCCCACATGCCCAAGGTGACCTTTTATGTGGCTCCCCACACCTTATAAGAGCTTTGGGTTTAATTTGTTCTTCTTTTTCTAGAAGTTTGAGGTTCACCATTCAGTTGTTTATTTGAGCCGGTTCTGTATTCACAATGTGAGAGTTTATTTCTATAAATTTCCCTCTTAGTACTGCTTTCATTATGTCCCATAGGTTTGGTATGTTGTATCAGCATTATTGTTTAATTATATATACTATGTAATTTTCTGTTTAATTTTCTCTGTGACCTATTGGTTTTTCAAAAGCGTGTTGTTCAATTTCCATGTGTTGGTGTAGTTTTTGCAATTTCTTTTGTCATTGATTTCCAGTTTCATTAAGCTATAATCAGATTGTGTGCCAGAATGATTTTAATTCCTCTACATTTATTTAAACATGCTTTGTGGGCTAATATGTGGTCTATTTTGGAGAATGCTCCATGTTCAGCTGAGAAGAATGTATATTCTGATATTTTGGGGTGAAACACTCTGCAGACATCTACTAACTTCATTTGTTCACAAGCATGGCTTAATTCTGTTATTTTTTTGGTGATTTTCTTTCTTTCTTTTTTTTTTTTTACCTGGTTGATCTATCTATTTGTGAGAATGGGGCAGTAAGGTCCCTTAATACAATTGTGTTAGTGCTTATTTGGTTATTCATGTGTGTTAATATTAGTTTTATGTAGGTGTATGTACTGGTGTTTGGTGCATATATATTTATGATTATTATTTCTTCTTCTTGGAGTTTTCTCTTAACAAATATGTAGTGACCTTCCTTGTCTCTTTTGATCAGTTTTGGCTTAAAGTTTACACTGTTTGAAAATAGAATAGTTACTCTTGCTTTTTTCTGGGTTCCTATGGCATGCAGAATTGTTTTCCATCCTTTGACTATTAGTCTATGCATTTCTTTTTGGGTTAAATGTGTTTCTGGAATGCAGCACATTGATGGATCTTGTTTCTTGATCTATTCTGCCAGTCTGTCTCTTTTGATTGGTGCATTGAGACCTTTTACATTGATGGTTACAGCTGATGTGTATTGACTTATCTTCTTCATGTTATTTTCCTATTGTTGGTTCCCTGTCTTTCTTCTCTGTTTAATTGCTTGCCCTGCTTGATATCTTCTCTCTGTAGGTGCTCATGTGTAGTCTTCATTATCTCTTTCTAGTGTATCCTTCAGTAAATTCTGTAGTGCTTATTTTGTGATCATGAATTTCTTTGGTTGTTCTTTGTCATGGAAATATCTTATTTCTCCATTGAAGTTGAAAGAGTGTTGCAGGGTATGTCAATCTGAGTTGAAGACTGTTGGTTTTTAGGGCTTGAAATACCTCAGTCCAGGCTCTCCTTGACTTGAGAGTTTGTGTTGAGAAGTGTGCTGTCATTCTAATGGGCTTCGCTTTATAGGTAATTTGTTTTTTTTCTTTAGCTGCTTTTAATATTTTGTTCTTGTGCTGAATTTCTGTAATCTTGATTGGTGTAGATTTATTTTGGTCATGGCTATTTGGATTTCTATATGCTTCATTTATTTGTATGTCAAATTCTGTGTCCAAGTTTGGGAAGTTTTCTGCCATTATTTCTGTGAAGACTTTTGTTTTTGTTTTTAAGACAGGGTCTCACTATGCAGCTCAGGCTAGCCCTGAGCTCACTTTGTAACCCAGGCTGGTCTTGAACTCACAATGATCCTCCTGCCTCAGCTTTTTGAGTGCTTGGATTACAGGCATGTGCCACCATGCCCAGCTGTGAAGAAGTTTTTAATGGCATCTGTGCTGTCTGCAGCTTTCTCACTGACTCCAATCAGTTTCATGTTGTTCTTCTTTGCTTCATCTTGTAACTATTGGATTGATTTTTTGTGGTCCCTTGCTGTTCTTAAGATATCTTTTTTTTTTTTCCTGGTTGTTAGTCACATTCCTATCCTCTAGCCCTGATATTCTACCCTTGCTTTCATTTGATCTGTTTCATATACTTCTGATGGAGTTTTTAATCTTTTGAATTTCTGTTTGGATCTGTTTCTTTGATTCCATTTCTTGTTCATGTTGGGCATTCATGATTTCCCTTGTTTTCCTAACCTCCTCTATTTTTCTTTATCTGTGTTCATTTTGATTGTCATTTCTTTTTGTATCTTAGATATTATTTTTTTATAGCATCTTCCATTTGTTTTTTCACTTCTGCTGCTATTCTTCCAGAGAGTTCCAGTGTCTGGCTTCTGATTTCCTCTATTTCTTTGTGCTCTGGACTTGTCCTGGATGCACTTGGCATTTTGGATTGCATTTTGCTTCTTCCTTTTATCATTTTTTATTTTCTATTTTGTTTTGTTTTCTGTCTTGATGCTTGTAGATTTATGTTAGACAGCTTTACCCCTGGTGTTAAGACTTTCCTAGGTGATATCTGTTCCTCAAGGATGTCTTCTAGACATAGGTGGTTCTTGGTCTTTGTATCTACCCCAAGAACCTACCTTCCCAGTATATTAAGAATGTGGAGTTGCTGTCTTTTTGACTCAAGGCCCATTCCTTTGGTGTTTAACTATGGTGATGGCTATGGCCCCTTGCAATCTCAGTGTTGTCATACAAAAACTGATTATAACAGGTGTGGCATTCTGGTTAAAGTAGTATAGTTAGCAAAAACAATAGACTCAAGCCCAGTGCAGCTACTGACAAACTGTGGTGAATTTTAGCCTCATATTTTTAACTGTAGGAGCAAGTTCTATAGTTATAGAGTAAAACCCTATTTATAGCAGGAACTTATATGCATTGTTTTTCCACTTAGCAGAGTGATATTATCCTGTTGTGTATGTGTGTGTGTTGGCGTGCAGTTTAAGAGAGTTAAGAGGTAGGATGGAGAAGTGGCTTGGGTTAAATATAGTAGGAGCAAATTTGGTGGGCAAAGGATGATCATCCAAGGTTTGGGTAATTGTAGGATACAAGGGGGAGGAATTGGAAGAGAAAGCTCAGGAGTATTGAAGTGAATCAGAAAGAGACAATGTTTACCCACATGAAAGTCTCATAAAATCAAGCAGCTGATGAAAGAGAGGAAGAGGATGAGTGAAACAATACAAAGAGAAAATTTATCTAAACTGTGCATGAGAGTGGAAAGAAAGTTGAAAAAAGAAGAAAAAAAAAACAAAGAGGAGAAAGAAGAAAAACAGGAAACAAGAATAATCACATACATGGAAAAAAACCAAACATACAGATAGAAAAACAAAATAGCACAACGGAACAGAGAGAAAAAGAGAAAAGCAAAGGGAAAAAACACAAAACAACAACAACAACAGCAAAAATAAAATAAAATAAAAATAAACAGCAAAACACAACACACTAACCCAGCAGACTACTAAGAGGAAAACCCATCAAACAGAAAAAAACAAAAGTAATGAGAGCCCTCTTGTGTCTATAGTTCTGTGGTAGGTCCAAGTTTGATCCCAGAATGTGTACTCTAGCCAAGATTACAGGTGGATTTTGTGATGGGTTTGGGTCTGATCTTTGTCTCTGGATTTGAGTGATGGGATTAGTTTTCTATAGCTGGGGTTCTCCCCACCTGCTAAAAAAAGAAAGAAAAAAAGAAAAGAGTAGAAGAAAAAAATAGAGAAAAGAAAAGAAAAGAAAAGAAAAGAAAAAAGATGGTGGCACTGCCTACTCACTTATATTCCACGTGTCTTTGTCCCTAAGCACAAAGCTGGTTCACTGAACTTACCACCTGCTGGTGCATACTGTTACTGTTGCTTGGGACTTTTCCATGTCACTAGTCCCGCCTGTCCATCCTGTGCACTCCAGCCAGGGTTCTATTGTGTCGCTGGTTTCCTGCTGGTCTCTGGTCCTGAGTCCCATCAATGGCAGGAGATAGAGCCAGTCTCAGACTTGCTTCCTGCCAGTCCCTGCAGCTCCAGGTCAGTGGTGGGCCTCTTTTTATTTTTTTATTTTGAGACTTTTTACTTGCTTTCCGAACTAGACTTGATGGCAGAAGTTGGTCTTATGACTGTAGTACTGCAAGTTTTTAGCACAGAAAAGTATTCGATAAAATAAATGCTGTTGAGTAGAAACTTTTATATACATACAAATGATGGCTGTTAACTAGTCAATGACATAGTTTTAACACACCCACAAAAATATTCAGTACGTTCTTTCTCCTAAGTAATGGAACAGTTGTTTAGAGTAATTTTTAAATAATTAATATTCTTCCATGACATAGGTTCAGTGCTAACCAGTAAAACTTGGCTTTGTGAAAGAATAAATCCTAAGCAAGAAATGATCCCTTTTTTTTTTTTTAAAGACTATCAAGGAAATGTAAGACTAGTCACAACCTGGAGAAAATATTTGCAAAAGATCTTGATAAAGGACTGTTTCCAAAATGTAAAAATATTTCTTAAACTCAAGAGTGAAATAAAGAACAGTCTGATTGAAAAATGAACACAAGATCTGAACTGACACCTTGCAGAGAAAATATACATCTGCCAAATAAGCATATGAAAGGATGCTCCATATGTCACTAGAAAAATGCAAATTAAGTCATTAGGAAAATGCAAATTGAAACAGCAATGATGTACCACGTCGTTCCTATTTGAACCACCAAAATCCAGAACACTAATGATGCCAAATGTTGTTGAGGACTTGAAACAGGTGGAATTCTCATTTATTGCTGGTGGGAATGCAGAAGATACTTTGGCAGTTTTGTTTTGTTTTTTAACAAAAGTAAATGAACACTAATCATATAGTCTGGCAGCCATTGCTCCTCAGAATGTAACTAAATGACCTGAAAGCTTTTGTGCACACAAAATCCAACATAGAGATGTTTATAACACCTTTATTAGTAATTGTCAAAACTTAGAATATCTGTCCATAGGTGAATGGTATATTCAAACAATGCAATATTATTCAGCATAAAGAGGCATGAGTTACCAAGAGATAATGCAAAATCATAAAACACATTACTGAGTGAAAAGAACCCTTAAACACATTGCTAAATGAAAGAAGTGATTTTGAGACGTGATTTACTGCATGAGTGTAACTGTATGACACTCCGGGGAGGGAAAAACATGGAGATAGTGAAAACATCAGTGGTTGCCAAATTAAGAGGAAAGAAATGATGAAGAGTGAGATACACACTGGGTGTGGTGGCGCACACCTTTAATCCCAGCACTCAGGAGGCTGAGGCAGGAGGATCATTGTGAGTTCAAGACCAGCCTGGGCTACAAAGTGAGTTCAAGGCCAGCCTGAACTGTATAGTGAGACCCTGTCTCAAAAAATTAGGGCCAGGGATTTAGCTCAGTGGCCTAAGCACCTGCCTGGCAGGTGTGAGGTTGTGAGTTTGATCCCTGGTACCAAAAAAAAAAAAAAAAAAAAAAAAAAAGAGTGAGGTACGTGTCATTGTAACTTTGCTAAAATCCATACACTATACCACAGCTTAGTGCAAGCTAAGGATGTTGAGTGATAATGAGTGTCTGTGCAGGGTCACCATTGTAACAAATGCATGCCTGGTGTAGGATGTCAACTGCTGAGGAGGGTGAGGAAGTGGAAGCGAGTGTCTGAGCATGAGAAATCACTGTGTCTTCTGCCTCACTTGGCTGTGAACCTTAGAGTAGCATCTCTAAGCAAATGAGTCTATGTTATAGCAATTAGCCACTATATATTTTTAGTGCAAATAATTAAAACAAAAAGACAACAGTATTACATAGTATGGAGCAAAACTATGTGACTTGAAGTGTGCCTTGAGCCACCTGTAGGAATGGTTCCTGGGCTTTTGTTGCAAATACAGATGCTCATGACCCTCCCTTCAACCACCCTGTCACTATCTGTGCTCTGTGTTTTTAAAACACAGCTTGAGAAGCACTGGTGTGAAAAAACAAGAATGCAACTGGGAACAAGAATGTTACAGGCAGCTGAGTTAGAAATGTTATAGGCAGTCAGACAGGGCTAGGTCCTCCAAGAAGCCAGTGCAGAAGCCCAGGTACCTTGTAACTGTGGAGGAGACAGACACCTCCCGCTGTGGGCCAGGCCTCAAGACAAAGAGTAAACAAATGCACCCATGTCCTAAGAACTGGTATTCTAAAACAGTTCTCTATCACCCTGAGGAAGTCAGGAGTCACCATCCCAACCCCCTACAGGAAAAGTCAATGCTCCAGTTCTATATGACTGGGTTCTCCATTTGTCCCCGATCTAATCAATTTTACCTGAGCAATTAATCTTATTGGCTAGCCATAGTTTTGTCCCACCTTATGCCCACCTTGTGAGGCCCCAGGTTTTCCTCATCATGGATCCATCCCATCTGGTGGTTTTACTCTATAAAAGTCCCTAGAAAAGACACAGTCTTTGGCAACCCACTTGGGACCCCTTCTGTCCTCAGACAGAAGCTTTCTTTCTCTCAATAAATATATTCTGCTCTTAATCTCCATTGTTCCTAAAATTCATTCTTCGATTTTTAGAGAGCACGAACTCGTACTGGACATAGTGCAGGTTGGGAGTTTCATTCCGCTATATCAAGAATCAGGTTCTTCTCTTATCTCACACACACCCAAATTGACTAGGTTTGGGGAATACATTAAAATTCCAGGTTTCTAGCCTCAAAAACAATAGGATTAAACGAAGGTTGATGGTTTTCACAGTATGATCCCTGAGACTGGCAACATCAGCACCCTGGGAATATTGGAAATGCAAGTCTTCTAACTTGCAACTCTGATGTTAGGCTCACAAATTTGATGTATTCTTGGGTTTTGTTCATTCGTCTGTTGTTTTGGCAGAGTGGGGAGGGTACTAAGGATTGAACCCAGGACCTTCACACTGAGCTACACACCCAGTTCTTTTTTATTTTCAGTTTATTTTGAGACAGGTCTCAATGAGTTGCTAAATTGTCCGGGTTGGGCTTGAATTTGTAATCTTCCTGCCTGAGTCTCCTAGAGTGTGTGTGGATCACTACTCTAGACTATAAACTTGATTTTAACAAGCCCTGCAGGTGTTACTGATGAAAGTTAAATTTGAGAACCACTAGATGATCTCTGAAGTCCTTGTCACCATGAATATTTTATGATCATCTGGAAAAATTTAAATATCACTTGGTTTTGAAAAAAATACTTATTTTCTTGAATCTGAATACTTACATGCTTGCTAATTAATTGGCATCCATTTCATTCTCATATTGTACTCTTATCTATTTTTAAATGTTTATTTTTGGAAAGTATGTTTTTATTTATGTATATTAACATATAACTATTTGTATTTCTACATAATTTCTACATACTCTCTATTGAAATTTTGAAATAACAAAGGCGGATTCCTTGGACACAAAGGGAACAATAGATTTGAGACATCCCTCAGACAAAGAAATTTTGAGTTTCCTGCCCATAAAGGGATGAAGATTTTAATCTGACATAAGAGCTTTTTTCTCTCTTTTGCAATTAAAGAACCACACTTATTTCAGTAGTAGTGACATAGGGGAATGAAACTGCCAGCCCACTGTGTGTCCATTATGAGTTTATGTTCTCTAAATTAATCAAAGAATGAATTATTGTAAGTCATATTTGTCACTGAGGGAAAAGCAAACAATCAAAAACATTCCTGTTAGTTGTTCAGAAGCATTTGCAAACAGAGGTTAAGAGCAGAACATATTTATTGAGAGAAAGAAAGTTTCTGTCTGAGAGAGATTAAAATTGCAGGTTTCTAGCCTAGAAAACAGTAGGATTAGATGAAGCTTGAAGGGGTCCCGAGCGGGTTGCCAAAGACTCTGTCTAGAGTAAAACCACAAAGTGAGATGGGTCCAAGGTGAGGAAAACCTGGGAACTCGTAAGGTGGGCATAAGATGGGACAGAACTATTGTCAACCCATAAGATTAATTGCTCAGGTAAAATTGATTAAATCGGGTACAAATGGGGAAGTGAGTCACTATAGCAAGCAGGCACTCTTTCTTTTTCTTTTATCGGTACCAGGAATCAAACTCACAACCTCATGCCTGCCAAGCAGGCACTTAAGCCACTGCCAAACTCCCAGCCCTATTTTTTTTTGAGGCAAGGTCGCACTATGTAGTTCAGGCTGGCCTTGCTCACACTGTAGCCCAAACCGACCTCAAACTCACAATGCTCCACTTACCTCAGCCTCCCCAAGTGCTAGGATTAAAGGCGTGTGCCACCACACCTGGTTTAGTGGGCATTCTTAAGGTGCAGTGACTCTGCCCATGGGGCATTGGAATAGTGACTTCTGGCTTTGTCAGGGTGACAGAGACCTATTTAGAATATCAGTCCTTAGGATGTGGGTGCATTTGTTTGATCTTTTGTCTTGAGGCCTGGCTCACAGCAGGAGGTGTCTGCCTGCCCCAAAGTTGTAAGGTACCTGGACTTCTGCACTGGCTTCTTCGAGGACCAAGCCCTGTCTGACTGCCTATAATATTTTTATCTAATTCAGTTGCCTGTAAGAGTAGGACGGCTGACTTGGGTAATTTTCATTATCATAGTTCCTACTGAATGCTAAAGCTATTTCTTTCACCCAATAAAACAGTCTAAAAACTAGCAGACAATGTGAACTTTAATTTGGGTTAATCACAAGTGAATGCCATGATCACACACTGAACTGTGAGTTACAAGATTGGTAAGAAAAGGTGAAGGTGATAACTTCTGTCTAGATCATGTAGGATGAGGAAATTTGCTTTCATCTGAAATTCTGTTGACCACACAGATAAGCACTATCTTTAATCCTACTTTTATTGTATAAAAATGAAACCATTTGAATTTAGAATGGGTTGGATAATGGGTGCAGAATCAGTAGCTCAGTTTTCATTGCCAAACAGGAGTTACTATTATTGTGTGCAGACCATGAACACAGGGGGCCACATTTGCATTCACGCCATGGTCACCAGCATTGCTCTGAGGGGCTTTGCCCCAATCTGTGAATGACTTTCAAATATGAAAGGACAGTGTGTGGGATGACACCTTTGCATCTCTGAGGTATCATTTACTGTAATCCTCTCATTCCTGATAAGAAAGCCTTTGTAACCCATCAGTGCTATCAGCTGCCAGCTCTGACATTTTTCTACCCAAAAATTATTAGAAAGCAGCTGCAGCACTGCCAATTTGTTCTGTTTTTGTTGTCGTTGTCATTGTTGTTTTTCTTTTCTGTGTGTGAGTGTGTGTGTGTGTTCCTGTGGTCTTTTTCTAAAGATTTTCATTCTCTTGGTCATTTGGGTCTTGATAAATAGAACAATTCAACTAACATTTCTTTCTTTTCTTTTTTCTTTCTTTCTTTTTCTTTTTTTTTTTTTTTTTTTTTTTTTTTTTTTTTTTTTTTTTTTTTTTTTTTTTTTTTTTTTTTTTTTTTTTTTTTTTTTTTTTTTTTTTTTTTTTTTTTTTTTTTTTTTTTTTTTGGTACCAGGGATCGATCTCACAACCTCATGCCTATCAGGCAGGCACTTACACCACTGAGCTAAATCCCCAGCCCTATGTTTTGAGACAGAATTTCACTATACTGTTTAGGCTAGCCTTGAACTCACTTTGTAGCCCAGGCTGGTCTCGAACTCACAGTGATCCTCCTACCTCAGCCTCCTGAGTGCTGGGATCAAAGGTGTGCACCACCACGCCTGACTGCTCAACTAAGATTTCTGGCCAGTTTCAAAAGAATGTTGTCCTTTTTTGTGAGCACAAACTGCCTTTCTACCTCTTATTTTGTGGAAAACAGTTTACTGGCTTCAGGCATAAACCGAAGAGACACCTTAAAAATAGGAGGCTTGAAAAGGGACAGCCCTTGAAATTCTGCCCCAAGTGTGCCAAGTCAGGAGGATTTTGATTTCCTGTAAGGAAGGCTTTGTCTCTCTAAAATCCTACCTCCTCAAAAGGAATGATGTGCTTCAGTTACAAAGGGTCAGCTCAGGCCAAGGAGGAGGTGTGTTGCCAAAAGAGGGTGACACCAAGGAGAGCTGCTGACATGGGCTCTGCGGAAAGCATGCCCAGAAAGATACCCATTCCCAAACACCCATCCCAGAGACTTCCAGAAGACTGCCCCAAGCAGGCAAGAGAATTTGACCAAAGGGCCTTAGGATAAAAAAAATGGAGGGGATGAAAGAAGCAGAGGGGGAAAAAAGGAAGAAAAGAAAATGTGGAAAAGAATAAGAGGCAGAAAAAAGTAATGGGGTGAGAGAGGAAGGAAGCACAGGTGTAAAGAAGGGTCCTAGACAGAGAAAAGCCATGAGAAAAGAAAGCAGGAAAAGGGAGGGGGCTGAGGCAGGAGTGTGCGCCATGGGAAGGTCCTCAGAGGTGTGGTCCTAGAGATTCGTCTCAAGGGACAGCAAGGACAGCACCTTGTGGCCACGCCCATCTGCCTTACCAGCTTTTATATACAGATGGGCTGAGAACCGGGGCTAGTCTCCCTAGGTGATCGCTTTCCTAGAGTAGAAAAAGTCGCAAGGTGAAATTTCTCTCCTATAGTCGTTGAAGACACTTAAGTACAGTCAGAAGGAGGATTCCACTGTGACATTGCCACATCCCAATTAGGCTAGAAAAATACCTCAGCCACTTTTTAATTGGTTTCCTCATTACTCTTCTGATAATGGATTTTCACTCACTACTGGATAAGCACATCAAGCTTCTTCTGTTTAGAATTTACAAGAGTACCACTGCTGTGGCACAAAGCTATGTCACTGCCCTGTTTACATCTTGTGCTTTATTCAACGAAATAATTGGTGAATATTTAAAATTTTTAGATACTTAAATGACAAAGGTGGTGATATTCACAGTGTACAACGTGGTGATTTGATGCCTACAGTATAATGTATAGCATGATTATCACAATCAGCTTGTGTTCTCAGTATTATATGAGTAAACCATATTATTCTAATATATTTTTTAGGATTTAAGCCTAGTAAAAATTTTTAGAAAAGAAATCGAGGTATTTTTAAAATTTTACTCATGTAATAAATTGGCTTTATTTTGTTTTGACCTAATCATAAAATTTGTCATATATCTATTAATCTCCTTGTTATGCTTGGGCTGCATTTCAGTTTATTGAAAACAATGGACTTTGCCATTCATGCATTTTGTAATATTTTCACAATTTTTTCTCAACTCCTTCCTACCTATTTACTCCAAAAGTCTTATTTTAATGAACTGACTATTGCTTTATGTTATAAAAATTAAATATTCCATCAATAAAACTATTCCCGATTATTTGGTTTTTTACTGCCTTAGGAATACTAAGTTACTAACACACTTTTCAATAATTTTAATTCTCCACTATATTATAAATGTTTCAGTATATTCTCTTGAAATGCTAGAAAATAAATGACTGCCAATAAAACACTAAATAAGTCCTCAAAAGATTTTGGTTGATTTTTCTTAGAAAGAATTCCTACTTAGACAATTTGGAACGTGTTCAACCCAAGTGTGAATCATCAGCCTGTAATCCTTGAGAGTATGTTGAAAGAAAAGTCTTTGCAGAAGAAAAATTACCTTAAAATAATCTTGTAGCATCTGGCTCACACCTGGAAAAGTAACTTTTATAGTTTAGCTCTGAAATCATTTTAGAAATCTAATGTGAATTGCCCCGGATTGATTTATATTTTCTTATTTCAAAATTAGTTTTCTACACAACTAAATAATGGTAAGTACCAAGTTGCAGAGAAGATATTAATTAAATTAATACTGTCATTTTCTCAGATACAAACTAGGGTTGGTGTGTGTGTACATCTTTACATTTTCCTGGTCAAAACTTCGTAAACTTCACCTCCTTTAGACTTAAAGTTTTTAGTGTGAAAACACACCTACATCCATATGCCCATGGTTCATATTTATGAAAAGCACAGAAGGGACGTGCAGGGTGCTCTGTAAGCAACAAAAAGTGTTACTGTAAGTGTCCCACTAGCTTCTTTCTTTCTTTCTTTCTTTCTTTCTTTCTTCCTTCCTTCCTTCCTTCCTTCCTTCCTCCCTCCCTCCGTCCCTCCCTTCCTTCCTTTCTTCTTCCTTTCTTTCTTTCTTCTTTCTTTCTTTCTTTTCTTCTTCTTTCCTTCTTCCTTTCTTTCTTCCCTCCATCCCTCCCTTCATCTCTCCCTCCTCTCTTTCTCTTTCCCCTCCCTCCCTTTCTTCTTTTCTTCCTTCTTAATTTTCATGGTGCCTGCCTAAAGTTTATATATAGGAATGAAACTCCCAACCTACTATATGTCCGGCACAAGTTCATGTTCTCTAAAATTGAAGATTGAATTTTAGGAACAATGGAGGGTAAGAGTAGAATATATTTATTGAGAGAAAGAAAGCTTCTGTCTGAGAGAAACAGAAGGGATCCCCAGCAGGTTGCCAGTGACTCACTTGGTCTTTTTTAGGGATTTTTATAGAGTAAAGTCATGAGATTAGATGGGTCCAAGGTGGGGAAAAATGGGAACCTGCAAGGTGGGCATAAGGTGGGCATAACTATGGTCAACCAATAGGACTAATTGCTCAGGTAAAATTGATTAAATCAAGGACATATGGGGAGGTGAGTCACCTAGTAAGCGGGGATGCTTAACAGCAGTGACTCTTCCTGTAGGGGGTTGGGATGCTGGCTCCTGACTTCCTCAGGGTGATAGGGAACTATTTAGAATATCAGTCCTAAACCAGGCATGGTGGCGCATGCCTATAATCCTAGCACTCGGGAGGCTGAGGTAGGAGGAGCGTTGTGAGTTCGAGGTCTGCTTGGGCAACAATGCGAGCACAAGGTTGGCCTGAGCTACATAGTGCGACCCTGCCTCAAAAAACTAGGGCTGGAAGTTTGGCTCGGTGGCGTAAGCAAGAAGCTGTGAGTTCGATCCCCACAGCCGCAAAAAAAAAAAAAAAAAAAAAAAAAAAGAAGAATATCAGTCCTTAAGATATGGGTGCATTTGTTTGATCTTTTGTCTTGAGGCCTGGCCCAGAGCAGGAGGTGTCTGTCTCCCCCACAGTTGCAAAGTATCTGGGCTTCTGCACTGGCTCCTTCAAGGACCCAGCCCTGTCTGCCTATAATATTTCTAACTAACTCAGTTGCCTGTAAGAAAGTGGTTCTAATTCAGTCCATCATGATATCAATTAAAGTACATATAAAAACTTTTAATAACTCTTTGCATTTCCTTTTGACTCATCTGCTCTTAAATTCCATGCATATAAGTTTTAAATGTTTAAAAGCTTATGAAACATCTATTTTTTCCAGATGGTAAAACACAAATTTGCCTGTCAAATTTTCACATCATCTGCACTGACAGTGTCACTCCTTTCTAAATCCCCTAGCTATGTTTATCCTGTCCACTCTCTCCAGTCACATATATTTGCTCAGGTGACATTTTAAATAGGTTTCCACAATATCTTGTTAACATATATGTATAACTACATATTTCACAGCTTGCTTCAGACACATTCTTTTTTTCTGATCATCTTTTTGATACTTTTGGCCCTAATGCTACCACTAAATGGCTGTGGTCAAACTAGGTGACATGGTGAGAAGCCTCAGGGTGTACTAAATATTCCCCTTCCTTTTCTGCCTTCCTTCCTTCCTTCCTTCCTTCCTTCCTTCCTTCCTCCCTTTCTTCCTTCCCTTGCCCATTCCTTCTTTGTTTCTCTTTTCTGATTTTTTGCCATCTCTTCCCTCTTTCCCTTCTCTCAAGGACCTCGTGCTATACCTTGGGGCGCTGCTTCCCAGGAGCCCCTCCCTGCACAAGCAGCTCTGGACGCCATCTTCTACTTTTTCTTGTCAAATTATTTTCATGACTATATTCATTTTAGAGAAAATTTCATATCTTTACAGTGGAAATTCAGTATATTTAAATGATGCAACTGTAAAACATTTTAAATCAAAAGATTTTTTTATTATCATAGAGTTATGGATATTAGTTCTGAGATGTCATGTTGTTCTGCTTAAGTTTTTACCTCTATTTTGAAAGTATTTTATGTAAATAGTGTTTGCTTAGATGATATTTCTTAGTATCAATTAGTGATATTTTACCACTTAGATAAGACTTTGGTGCCATTCTAATTCTTGCTCTGTTTTCTTAACTTTTGGACCAAAATATGTTTAATACTATTTTTAGTAGTTTTAACTTTTTAGGTATCCCGTTTCATAGTCTAGAAGTTTCATAATAATAAAAATAAGTAACACTGTCAATGGAACAGAATAGAAAGCCAAGAAATAAATCTCAGCACAGACAGTTAATTCAGTATTTGACAAGGCCATGGAGACATAATGGGGAGAGATGGTCTCTTTAGTTAGTGCTGCTAGGAAAACCGGGTACCTACATGGAAAAGAATGTCATACACTCTTCACAAAAATCAACCTGAAGTGGACTAAAGACTTACTTGTGAAACCTAAAACTGCAAAAACAAAACAGAGAGGAAAATCACTATTGGCAGTGGTGACAATTCTTTCGATATCACACTAAAAACACTCTCCAGAGAAGCGAAAGGAAACAAGTAGAAAAACATCAAATTAAAAATCTTCTACATAGCAAAGGAAACATTTAACAAAGTGAAAAGCCAGCCTACAAACTGTTCCAAGCGTTTCGCTGATAAAGGGCTAATGTTCAAAATTTATAAGGCCCTTCTATAACTTAATAGTAAAAATATTTTTTAAAAATTAAAAGGATATGAATAGACATTTCTCCAGAGAAGATACAAGAATGGCAACAAGTACATGAAAATGTGCTTAACATCATGGAAATGTACATCAAATCCACGCTATTTCACCTCACACCTGTTAGGATAGCTATTATTATCAAAAGTACAAGTAATAGAAAATATTTGCAGGATGTGGAGAAAAGAGAACCTTTGAATATAAATTGATAGTACTGAAAACAGCAGGGATTTTTTTTTTTCAAAAAAGAAATAGAATTATGGTATGATCTAGTCATCATATCTTGATGATTTCTGGTTATGTATCTGAAGGAAATGAAATCAGCACCTGGCAGAGGTGTCTGCACTCCCCCAGGCTTATGCGGTATTAGTTGCAATAACTGAAGCATGAATGAACATGACAACACATATGCATAAGAATATTAGCCTTTGAAAAGGGCTTGCTATTTGTGAAAACATGGGTAAACTTTGAGAACATTATACTAAAGGAAATAAGCCACACACAGAGAGAAAAATATTGCATGATCTTATTTATAACTTGAACCTAAAAAAATGTCAAATACCTAAAAACAAAGAGTAGAAGAGGGGCTAGCATAGGCAGACTAGGAGAGAGATAGGGCATCTCATATTTCTGAATCTTCCTTAGTGTTGCAGATCATAAAAATTTTGTGTCATGGAGTCTTGCTCCTAGAAAGATGACAAGAACATCACAAAGCTACCCAAAGTGAGGCAATTCACTCACCTTTGCAGCAAGCATAAGGCTTTCCAAGCTGCATGCCTTTTATTTTGTAGGATTTATTTTGTGTGTCTCCTCCTCAAAAGTATCTTCCCCAACCTCCCTTCTCTGTTCTCTGTTCTCTCACTACTTAGGGACACATCCTTGTTCTTCTGGGCATATCCCGAAAGAGACATTTCCAGGACCTCCAAAGCCCACCTCTTGCTCATTACCCAAAGGCAGCCACAATCCTGATTTCTGTGTAATAAAACAATTTTTATATTTTTAAACTTTACCAACTGAAATGTGCTTGTTGTTTCTGACTTTTTCATGCAATATCATGCTTTACTTACTACTCATGTTGTTGCATGTAGTTCATTCACTTTCATTGTTAAGCACCATTTCATTATATCAGTACACCATAACGTATTTATTCATGTTACTGTTAATGAACAATTTGGTTGTTTCCAATTTTGGACTATTACAAATAATACTGTTATGAACAATTGGGATGGAGGTGTTTGAGACAGAGTCTTACTAGGTAACCCAGGTTAACCTTAAATTAATGATTTTCCTGTCTCAGCCTCCTGAATGCTGCTGTGAACATTTTTGTCCCCGTATTTTGATACACATATTTATTCAATTATGTAGACTATCTAAAAAATGAAATCATTAACTCAGAATAAGTTTTTTAGGTTTATTATATATGGCATATAAGTTTTTCAAAATGATTGAATAACTTTACATGTTTCACCATAGTAGAAGCATTCCAGATCTATATCAACATTTGATATTAATAATTAATTTTAAATTAAAGCCACTCTGATATATATGCTATTGTATCTCACTGTGGTTTTGGTTTACATTTCCCTAATGACTAATAAACATTAGCAAACTTTCACATTTATTTTTCCATTTAGAAATTCTCTTTTATGAAGCATTGCTCATATGTCTTGCCCATTTTCTGCTGTGTAGTCTCTTCTGATATATTTGTAAGTGTTCTTATAAATTCTGAATATGAACCCTTAAAAGATGTACATATGACAAATACCTGAAACATTCTAACATATCTTTTCACTTTGCTAGTGACTTCTTTTGATAAACAAAACTTAATTTTCATGCAGTCCAGCTTATAAATCTCTTTATAATTAATGCTTTTTATATTATCTTTTAAAAACATTTATTGAATCCTTACAGTTAGACAATTCTGTCCTCACGCTACCTTTCAGAAACACCGACACCTTGCCTTTCATGGTGAGAGCTACAGTTCACCTAGAATTGATGTCAGGTGAGAATCAAATTTCACTTATTTTCATATATAGGTATCAAATTGACCCATTAGCAATTTTTGAAAAGGCTGCTTTCCCCAATTCTGAGTAATATCACTTTTGTCATAAATCCAAGATCCATGTGAGTGTTGGCTTGTTTGTGGATTCACTACAATGTTCCCTTTATTTGTTCTTCCTTTTTTGCAAATACCATATTTTAAATTTTTATTTAGTTATTTATTTTTATGGGATGGGATCAGGAATCGAACTCAGGATCTCATGCTTGCCAGGCAGGCACTGTGGTGCTGAGCTAGATCCCCAGCCCCTCCATATTTTTTTAACATTTGTAGATTAATGAACTGTCTTAATATCCACTAGTATAAACCTTTCAACTCCATTCTTCTGCAATATGTCCATGGCTGTTCTTGGCTTTTAGCATTTCTATGTACATTTTTAATCTTAGCTCCTTCATTTACAAACGCATGCCACTGAATTTTTTATTGAGAAGTCAAAACCTGACAAAAGCATTAAGATGATGAAAGAAATATCAATGTCTTCTATAGACATATCTTCAAAATTGTAAAATAAATTTTGACAAACCATTATATCCAGCAGACTTCTGTAAAAAAAAAAATCTGATCTCTAACTGACACACATGTGGTCAAACTATTTTAAAGTTTCTGTAACCTAGTCTGTATTTTGTAACCTTGACTTACTCTCTTGTAAGGTTCAAATGAAATAATGTACATAAACCCCCTCTAAGAGTGGCAGATAGGAGGCCCATGAAATTTGGGTATTTTTGTTATGCTTCTCATAGCACTCCATTTAGCCTTCTAATATAAGTTATTCATTATGTGTCTGTTTCCATTGCAAAATGATAAACGGTGGAGATGCTGTGCTGGCCTTGGTAGGAAGGGCCTGCACTAAGATCCATGTTCTAGGGTTTGAGGCCGGCCTGGACTACACGCAGAAACCCTGTCTCAAAGTAAAAAACAGAAAACCAGATGACTGCACTGCAGTGTTGTGAGAACGTGCTGGCTGGCCCCCTGCCCACGCTGAAGCAAATGGCTTCGTGTAGGGAAGGGAGATCTGCCAGGCAGGGCACCTAGGGAAAGGAAAGCCAAAATTAAACTGTCAAATTCTTCTTCTTGTATTGCATGAGTGCAACAGAATTTTGGATAACAAAGAGTCATTTTTCTGTAGCATCGAGAGTCTCTTTTCTTGATTTTCCTTTGTGTTCCAGTTTGTGGTTCTGCAGTATGATATTCACCACAGTTGGCCATAGTACCTAAGGCACATTTTGAAATGTTTTATTAAATAATTCATATACTATATACAGGTCTAGACATAACATGCATGAGCTTGTTACTAAATGTTCACATTAGTAGTGAACAAGATACTACTATAAATGCAGATAGTTTTATTTCTATAGAAATATTTAGTGATATAATATTGCTTTCAAAACATAAACAGTTTCAGGTTTATGTTAATATTTTTACCTTTGAAATTCAATTTGTAGCTTTTAAAAATTTAGGTATATAGATACGGGCTTTCATTTGACCTTTTGATAGGGCCTGGGAAACGTGAGGTGGGTCTCCTCCTGAAATCGAAAGCCAGTTTTCGTCCAGCCCTGACCACACCCACATGCCTGGCACAAGACTTACCTCTCTGAATGATCAGTGAACAAGTTATCTTGGTTGAGTCAACTTACCAGCGAGTGTTTCAGAGCCCATAGTCTTTTGGCACCTCTAAAATAGTTTCAGATGTGGTGGTACTGAGGCACTGCCTCCTCAGCTTCGAGTAAGGTCACCTGTGCTCAGATCCTCTGCCAAACAGTGTGCTTCTTCCTTGGGCTAGGGGTCTCCTGCCCAGTCCATCCCTTGAGACCAGCAGGAAAACTGGTAGAAAAGTTGATGCAATTGACTCCAAAGCTTGGAATGCTTTAAATTCTAGGGTTTAGTTGCTAATTTTAGTCCCATGTAGAATATTAACAAAATAACCCATGCATCTGTTTAAATAATCTTCCATAATGATAATGTAAAATAAAATAAATTAGTTTTAAAATATGTCAGAGAGACACACATATTTTCTCTGTAGCTTTTTGGCTTGTGCTTATGCCCTCTCGGACTAGGCATAAAGTGAACGTAGCCACATAATGCTCCCAGTTTAGGGGGAAAAATTGACATAATTTTGGATTTATTGCAACATGTGAAAAATAGGATATGGGTCTCCCAGAGTTACTCTGAATCAATTTAACAACTTTTACTTAACTATTGTGGTGCTTCCCTTCCTGTGACACTTTCTACCTTCTCCTTCTTTCCCCTTTCACTCAGAAAAAAATTTTTAAATGCAAGAATGATAATAAACTTCATTCTGAATATCTGATGTGTTTCTGTGCTCAAGCCTACATTCTTCTCTGAGGTTCAACAGGTTATTGCCATCCTGGTAAATGGTACAGCACTCATCCTAGAATTGTCATCCTCATCTAGTTAAACTCTTATGCACATGGCTCCCAATACAATACTTTCTTTTCTGAAGGAGCTGACAATACTGTCTGGCTTCTACTCTCAGCCTGTCTCCACCATAGGGTTGCAGTGCACTTTCTGTTTTGTTGCACAGCACCTTGTATTAAGCAAGATGAGCTTTAGAAGCCAATGAAGAACAATAATTGCCTCCATGTTTATCAACTCAGATTCCCTCAGTCCTGTCTTCATCATGCATTTTGCCACTTAAGGCAAAATCAAGGGCTTGCGGTTTGCTTATATTTATCTATTGCCTGCCAAATGATTCTCTGCTCTACTCCTCCACAAACGCAGATCAGAAAAGGAGTTTAAGTTATTCTTATTTGATGACTTTATTTGGTTCTTTCATATTTCCAAGCCTTACTTTTCATCCATAAAATTAAAAATAGAAGTGAAAGTCATCTTTGTTTTTATAATTGAGCCCTCATTTAATTAAATTAGATTTCACTGGCATGTCTTCAAGGCATAACCTTCCGCTTATTATCACCATCCTTCGTGATTCCTGCAGTCATTACTTCTGTGGCAGATGATTGTGGTTTGTGCTTTGGTTGTTGTTGTTTTTTAAATATATGTCCCTTACTATTGTTTGGAAAGTGGCCATTGTTAACATGAATGTTCTTCCATACTTCCAAGTTTATGTTTGCCAGATGCTCTAGAATAAATGATTATTCAAAACGTATTTGAGTTCTTTTTCTTTTCTTTTATAGCTTAAGCTTTGCATCCCCAAATCAATGAACTTAAAGTATAATTTTCTTCTTATACATTAAAAATAC
Organism: Dasyprocta punctata; assembly: GCA_004363535.1. NCBI lineage: Eukaryota > Metazoa > Chordata > Mammalia > Rodentia > Dasyproctidae > Dasyprocta > Dasyprocta punctata. Next base: position 31,138 of record RJWM01014250.1, on the reverse strand, counting down.
ATATATGCAAGATTATTTTTTTCCATAGGCAATGCCACAGGTCCTAATTCTACACTGCCAGGAGAGTCCCCAGTATGTTGGTGGGGAACCCACAAATGTGCCACCAAAGTGCCAGAGGCCAAGAGAAAAGTGAGGGGAACTGCTGAAACACCCAGGGGAATTTCATGGTCTTTTCTTATCACCAGTGTCACACAGCCAGGCCTACACTTTTAGAATCTTGGCTACCTGAACCAGTGGTCAATCCCGCATCCAATATCAAATAAATGTTACTGTTTACCAGTAAAAAGAAGTTATTTACTATGGAGGTGTCTTTAAAAAAGATGTGCTTTTGGTTATCAAAGCTCTGTGTCACTGGCAAGATTAAATGCAAGCTATCGGGCTACTTTATCTGTAAATGTCCCTTTTCCTTTTGTGGAATCACTCTGTCTTCTTTGCAAGTACCAGCAACTTTCACAGACACATAGCCAAATAAGAAAACAGTGTGCATAATACCTATGGTGGACTTCAGTCAGAACCGGAGAAGAGACGGGTCATTGCAGGTATGGAATATGGACTGAAAGTTCAATTGAGACAAAAAGGCAAGTTTCAAAGACAAAAAAAGCCTAGCCTGTAGTCAAGAGAACAAGAAGGCTCCAGCAAGATAACATCATGGCTTACCCAGCAGCACAATGTGCATGCAAAAACAGACAGGAACACGAGGCAAATGAGGAGCTTGCACATGGGCAGAAGTGAAAGCAGAGCTACCACTCTGCAGTTGCCTACCAGCGTTACCCAAAGCAGTGTCAGCTCCAACAGCAAGCTGAAAGAAAGGTGCATGAACCAAGTGAGGCATGAAGGAGTGTGTGTCTACTTCACAGCTTCTCTGTCTCTCTCTCTCTCTGTCTCTTTCCCCTCTTGAATAAATCAAACTCTTGCTTTTAACCTTGGTTTTCGAATTCCATTCATTTTAGCAAAGCCCAAAGTGACTACCAAAGAGCCAGGAGTTGAAGAGAATACATAAAATTTAAAAACATAAAATTTATTTTAAATGTTTGTAATCCAAAGTGAATTTATTGCAGTCACATACATATATAAAAGGTTTTTGGTTAAATGGCTTGAATCACCCACTGTTATTGGTGTCAAAAACTAGGACTAGGCAGTGTTTGCCGCCTAAGGTCGCATAGACCCACAACAAAGCAGAAGACAAAGCATTTTGCACAAGCTGGAATCTAAGTTTTAAGACATTTTTTCATCAAAGAGAACCTCTTGCCACCTTGGTCCTTCTGCCCTGCAAATTGTATAGGTCAACAAGAGTAAAGTAAAATTTGCAACTTGAGATCATAATGTTAAGTGCATTAAGTCAGACACACAAGCTGAAATATCACATGGTTTCTCTTAAGTGAGAAACATTTTATATATATATGCTGAAATATATATAGAGAGAGAGGAGAGAGAGGAAAAGAGAGAGAGAGAGAGAGCAAACTAGAAGATCGACAAACAGGAAGTGAGATCTTTTTCAAATGAACGGGGGAACAATGGATAGAGAGAGGAAAGAAAGGGAATGCAAAAACAAGAATCAAAGGAAAAATTAAAATAGAGTTTTTGCAAATGGGAAAAGGACTGAGTTGGAAGGATCAGGGATGGAGGGGAGGAGTAGGGAATAAAAAATAGAATTAAGATGTATTGTGCACATGTGCCAACTCTCCACAATAAATGTAATCATATGTACTGCAAACAGGAACTAACAAAAAAAATTAAAAATAAAAACCCAGTGGTGCTTGAGTTTGCGTTTCATAGAGCACCTTGTGAGAAATCTTAAATAATAAAGGATTTCCCATCAATTCCAGTGAAATTCAAAGTTGAATTGAGCAATTCAGTTCCAGAGCGGAAAAAAGAAATCATTTAAGATAGCAAGAAAGTTTTTTTTTTTTTTTTTTTTCCTCATGGAAAAATGTTAAAACAGATTTGGGATTTTATATTAGGTTGTGGAAGAAAGAACTGAAATATCTACCTTTTTTGAAAAAATGAAGCAACAACTGGGCATGATGGCACATGCCTGTCCCAGCACTTGAGAGGCTGTGGCAGAAGAGTCGCCGTGAGTTCGAGGCTAGCCTGGGCTATCTAAGTGAGTTCAAGGCCAGTCTGCACTCATAGAGAGACTTTGTCTCTAGATAAATAAATAAATAAATAATAAAAATAAAAAATTAATAAATGAGGCAATACAGAATCAAATTTTGTTATCCTTTTATTTAACCCTAAATAGTATAAAGAGTAGTGCACACACCCCTGGAATAGTTGAAATTTTATTTTAATGTATTTCTAATTTTAATAAAAGCACATATTAGAATATGGCTGGCTTAGTTCTTTACCTGTTAGATAGGAAGATGTTATCTGAATTCTTGCTTTTCAAAGTGTGGTGTGTGGTCTTCCAGCCTTAATGTCACCTAGGGGCTTGTGAGAAATAATGAACCTCAGGGCCAAACTTGGTAACAATAGATCAAAATCTGCATTTTAACATATCCTAGATGATTAATATGCATGTGACAATTTTCAAGGCGCTGATTGACCAAAGGCAACACCTAGTGAGCTTGGAAAAGCCTCCCTTTTCTCCAGAAAACACACCCAATCTTTCCACCAAAGCATAAATTATGTCCCCTTCACAGATATGACTTCAAGACTAGTCTCCTAAAATTCTCTCCAAACCTTTTGGAGCCACCACTTACTACTTTTCTTCCACACTTCTTTCTCTGAAATACTTCCTAGAATAAATGGTTTCACTTTTGTACAGATATTCTTGCCTATTACATTGAAACTGTGAACGACAGGTATAAAAAGATAGCAGAAGTAATAGTGATAGGTTTGTAGAAAAAAATGTGAAAAGTTGAAAGCACATCAGCCAAAATAGCATGAAATGGAGGGCATCTATCAATGTTTTATTTTATTTATATTAAAAATAGATTTATTATTTATCTAAATATAAAAACGACTCATACTAATGGCTTTTCATAGTATTTGATAAGTTTTTAAAAAGGTAAATGCCTACATAATACATAAATAGAAAAAAAACACCATCACGACAGGATAAACTGAAGGAGATCTTGGTTGCTTTCAAGTTTTGACAACTATGAATGAAACAGCTATAAACATCTGTGTGAAGATCTTTGTGTGTAGATGCCTTCAGCTCCTGTGGGTACATACGAGGAGCATGACTGCTAGAATGGTTGGTAAGAGTATGTCTGCTTTTGTAAAAATCAGCAAGAGCAAAAACCCGTGAAGGCATCTTCTAAAGCGCCTGTCCCGTTTGCTTTTCCGCTGGTGTTCCACCAGTGCTCATTGCTCCGCCTCCTGCCAAGCGCTCTGTGCCGCAGCGTTCTGGGTTCTGGCCGTTCGGGTAGGTGTGGGTGGTATCTCGTCATTGTTCTGCTTTGCATTTCTCTAACAACTTATAATATGGAGCATATTTTCATATGCTTGTTAACTCTCTGTATATTTTTCTTGAGGAGATGTCTGTTATTATCCTTGTCTCGTTTTAAAATCAGGTTGATTTTTTCGTTGAATTTTAAGATTCTTTATATATTTTAGATATTTGGCCTTTATTAGATGTCTTTTGCAAGTATTTTCTCCCAGTCTGTTAACCTGTCTTTTCATTATTTTTCAAAAAGCAGACAAATTCTAATGTAATAAATCTTGCATGGACCATGTCTTTGGTATCCTATTTAAAATGACCTCATCAAATACAAGGCCATCTGAATTTTCCACTGTCTTATCCTTAGAAGTCTTAAAATTTTGCATTTTCTATTTATGTCTTTGGGCCATGTTAATTTCTGCGAAGGCTGTGAGGTCTGTGTTTACATTCATCTTCTGTATGTAGATATCTAGCTATAGAAGCAAAGTTGTTGTCCGAACTATTTTTGCTCTGTTATAATGTCTTGGTTCTTAGTCAAAGAGCATTGACTTTATTTATGTGGAGCATCTATTAATTTTACCCTAGGTTTTTCAACTAAAAATTATGACAAAGCCGGGCATGGTGGCGCACGCCTTTAATCCCAGCACTTGGGAGGCTGAGGTAGGAGGAACGTTCTGAGTACCAGGCCAGCTTGGGCTACAACGTGAGCGCAGGGCCGGCCTGAGCTACACAGTGCATGCTGCCTCAAAAAAATCAGGGCTGGGAGTTTGGCTCAGTGACTTAAGCGCCTGTCTGACAGGCATGAGGTTGTGAGTTCAATCCCCAGTGCCACAAAAAAAAAAAAAATAAAAAAATAAATAAGTAAATAAAAACTACGACAAAATCATCTTTCTGAGTAACTACACTCATGTCTGGATTGCTATTTTATTGGATACCTGATGTCCTATAATTTATAGTGTAATTATTGAATTTGTTCCATATTGAGGAACATTTATAGAATGTGTTAATAAACTAAAGAAAATTCTCACACATGACATTTATTTAACCAAGAGATTTGATCCTTCTGGTTAAATGTTTAGAAGTGGAGTTGTTGGGCCAAAACATACCCACTTTGAGACTATATTCACACCCCCATACTGTGGCTCAGAAGAAATCTCACTAATAACAATGAGATATTCTGTAATCCCTATAGTCACATAAACGTCTGCTAATTTCATAGGTGAAAAATAATGTACAATATCTTCCCCTTGCTATACTAATGACAATGACTAACTTTTCCAAATGTTTTCCAACTCCTTTTATTTCTCCTCTTTCTATCTACCTGTATTTTCTTCATCCATTTTTCTGTTGGAGTATCCAACTTTGTCTCATTAATATGCTAAACTCTTTGCATATAAATACTATGTTAAATTCTCTTTTACATATTTCGGTTTTTACTTAATTCTTGGATTTATTTTAAAGGCTAATCTCTTGACTCATCATTTCATAATATTATATAACAGAACTAATCAACATTATGTTATGGATCCTGAATTTCTTATGCTGCTTAGAAACACTTTCCTACTTCAAGATTATGTATAGTTTTTTACCCATATTTCCTTCTAGTACTTTTTAGCTTCTTTTTTATTTCTCTTCTATTTGTTTTTTTCTTCCTATACTTTAAATCTTTGATCCATATGGAAGTTATTTTCCTACAAAGGATTCAGGTTTCTTCTTTCCAAATGTTAGCCAGTAGTCCCAATGTTATTTATTGGAAATTAAATTCACTTCTCACCAATTTGAAATGGCTTATTTGCCACATACTAAACTACCACATATTCATGGGTCAATGACTAACTACTTATTGTTTCACTTTAGAATGTCTTTGTTCCTTCTGTGATAGTTTTGTTTTAATTGCAATTTATTTATTTTAATATGTAGTAGACAATTATGCTTATAGTTCCTTTTTAAAAATTCTTACATTTTCTTGGATTTTCCACTGACCTATGTTAAAATTAATGTTAGAATGATTTATAAGTTCCTGAAGAAACCTTGCTCTAATTTTGAATAAAAATAAGTAGATAACATTATTTGGGGGAAAATAAATGTTTCATTCTTTTTTTTTATTTCAGAGAAAATGGACATAGAAAAGAAAAACAAAAAGCAAAAGAGACAAAGAAACAACAACAACAAATCCAATACAATAACATTATAGGTTTACAAAGTGAGATGATTGGAATTTGACAGTGGTTGTAATATTGCATATCGTTACCTTGAAAGGGTTTGTTTAGATTAACAGATATAGACATATAAAATTAATCTAATCATGTGAGTATTAACTGTTCTTTTTCAATAACTAATGCATTTAGTAGTATAGTAATTTTAACTATCTTATGTATACCTATATACAAATTTATGGCTTTTTCCTTTTCCCTTCCTTCTTTCCTCCTTTCCCTTTATAATACCTCTTGCTATCTTCAAAATAACTGCCCATACCATTAGGCATAATATAATCAAACTAAACAGTACAGAATAAAACCAATTAAAAACAAAACAATGGAAACAATACATAGCAAAACAACACTGATTACTATAATGCCTCAAATTATCTTCTAAGCAGTTGCTTATATCATCAGTCATAATACAATCAGACAAATATAGGATAAAATCACTCAAAACAAAACAATGAAAGCAATATAGGGTTTCAAAACAAGGTGATCAGATATCAATAATGGCTACCATAATGTGTTTTGTTATCTTTAAAATAGCTGTCTATGCTGCTGCGGCACCTTGATCATGTGTCCCCAGGTTCCAGCAGCTCCTCTCACAGTGGGTCTGGCTCTGGGCAGAGGTGTCACCAGCTACCACCTTCTTTGTTTAAGTGTTTCTTTAACTCTTTCTGTGGGCTTCAATTCTCACTTCAGATTCTTCCTGGGTCCAGAGGACCCACTTCCTTTCTTCTTGTCTTCCCCATGTTGCTATATTCCGGTATCTGGATGGTATCTCTCAGGGAGGATGTTTGCTGCTTACTGTTCCGCTATCTTGTTCTTCACTCCTTCAAAATACTCTTAACACTATGATGGTGATATATAAATCACATATCTGTGATCTTTGAGAGAGGTGGGCACAACAAGGATGGTTCTACTGACCGTATGTGATGGTACAGTTGCTGAGATACCCCAAAGGTCTAGAAAGCATGAAATCTGTTTCTCAGAATGGAGGCACTCTGAGCCTGACAGGCTGCTGACTGGCCTCGCCAGAGCCAAGAAGAACGCAGCGACCACTGAGGAGGAAGGAATTTTATAACCAGCCGCCAAACCCGAAAATAAATGTTTCAAATGTTGAGATTTTATAACCAAAAACTTGATATGTGTTTTTGTTCATTAAATTATGTTTTATCTCCTTTATGTTGAAAACAAAATTTAAAAAGTCTTTTAATTTCTACTGTGATTTGACTAATTAAAAACAAAATCACTGAGTTTCCCAACATTGAACTAGATACATTCTTATATCCCAGTTGATTATGTTACATTTTTATTTAAAGCACTGCAAATAATTTTTGCTGATGAATCATTTAGGAGAGTGAGACAGAGACAGAGAGACAGAGACAGAGAGAGAGGAGTAGTGGAAGAGGTGGAGCACAGAGGACAGGAGAAGGGAGGAGAGAAAAAGTAGAAAGGGGAGAAAATCTTTTAGACGTTATTATCACACATACATTGTAAAAAGAATCTGAAGAAAATTTATTACATTGCTCTGAAACAAGTTTAACTCACATTGGAATATATGTTTCTTGAAAGAATAGTAATTACAAACACCTAGATCTGAAGCTTTTTGAAAACATTCACAATGTCTCCATTTGTAATTTTTATATATTCTTAAAAACACAACCAAGTTTTAAAAGTTATTAATGTTGATTGTGCAGGGTATTTTTACAATGATTTTCTCATCATTCTTAAGTTTCATTACTTATTTTATGCATTCCCTCTTATATTTATTATTGGTAATGAATTACCCATAATTGTGTCTGATTTTTGCCCCCTACACAACCAAGTCTTGAATTAATTTATAATTTCTTTCATTTTTCTCCTTTTGGGGGTTTTTGGTTCTTATTTAAAAATTTCTTTTCTTCTGTTTTTCTAGAGTTTATTTTGAAATTGAGCATGGTGATGCATGCCTGTAATCCCAGCACTCAGGAGGCTGAGGCAGGAGGATCGTTGTGAGTTCGAGACCAGCCTGGGCTGCAAAGTGAGTTCAAGGCCAGCCTGAACTGCATAGTGAGACCCTGTCTCAAAAAATAGGGCTGGGGATTTATCATAGTGGCCTAAGAGACTGTCTGGCAAGTGTGAGTTGTAAGTTTGATCCCTGGCACACACAAAAAAAGTTTATTTGGTATTTCCATTCAGCAAGTATCTTCTTATTTACTCATTTTCATTCTTTCTTTTCAGTAACATAAGTGTTCAAGATTTTCCCCTCACTCTTGTTTTTCAGATAATCTGCAATTATGATTTTGATTTTTTATTTAACCTAAGAATTATATATTAAACAGGTTTTAATTTTATTTCTAATATTTTTGTTCTCTATAATTGAATGCACTTTGATCAGAGAATGCTGTTTATAACATTTCTGCTTTTGGGAACTTTCTTTTTATTTCAAAAATATGAATATCTGTGTCTATGGATCCTTGAAAAATGCATTTCTTTGTTTCTAGGGTTTGATATTTGACATGTGCCTATTAATTACAAATATTTCTATTTACATCTTCTTTATTCTTGGCTAAATTTTGTCTTTTTGATTCGTAAAAAATGCAAGTGAAACGTCATCTTTTATTACTATGTCCTTATAAATATATTCTTCATGCTCGGTGATGCATATTTTAGTAGTGGTTATATTTGTAACTTCACGAGACATTTTGACAAGGTCATGCAACTCAGATTCTTGGTAGATTTTGGCTGCGGTGGCTGAGGGAGGAGGTGGAGGGGTATCCTCTTGCCAGCTCTGGTGCCACAGCCAGGGGTCGGGAGGATGGGCACATTGGCTGCTTCTCTGGGGTACCAGGGCATGGACTCTCTGGGGTACCAAGACATGGACTCTCTGAGGGTACCAGGGCATGGGCTCTCTGGGGGTACCAGGGCGTGGACTCTATGGGGTACCATGGTGTGGACTCTGTAGGGGAACCAGGGCATGGACTCTCTGGGGGAACAGGGAGCTCCTCAGCCTGTCTCCAAACTCATGCAGACTGAGAAGTCTCTGGGGTGAACCTGCAAGTTCCTGGTTCCTCTTAGCTTTCCCCGCAGGCCCGAGTGCCTCCTAGTTGAGCCTGAGTGCCAGGATGGACTCCGGAAAGCGAGATGTTCCCTTACCTCCTCTGTGTGGCTCTTTAAAGTTTCTGCTGCTTCTTTGTTATCCTTCTGTTATTTTTGTTGAGATTCAGTTTATGATTTGGGCCTCTCTCTGTGCATGCGTGTGTGTGTGTGTGTGTTTGGGAGGAGAGTGCTGGGAAGTTTTAATTGGCTTTTTTTGGAGGTGGGATTGAAACCAGGGCCTCCACACTGACTTCCATACCTAGTTTCTTGTAACTTTTTTGAGAAGAATCTCATTAACTCCCTAAGTTGCTCAGGCTGGACTTGAACTTGCAACACTCCTGCCCTAGCCTCCCAGAGTGCTGGTATTACAGGCGCATGCCACCATGCCCAGCTCTAGGTGGTTATCTTGCTGATTTCCCCTGTGGTCTAAATATATCGATTATAATTTTGCACATAGTTATTTCTATGCAGTCTGAGAAACTGAGAAGTAAGTGTTAATTTTGTCTTCTTACTTAACACTTAACAATTTTAGTTTCTCCATGCTTACTTTCATCTCCTTTGTTTTTAACATAGAAAGACGAAGACACAAACCATCGTGTTACCTTGTGGCACATCTGTACCCCTAAATCGGCCTGAGGAAATATCCATTGCATTGCTGAAATGCAACCAAGGGACTAGCAACCTAAAATGACTGTTTAAGGACACAATATTTAAAACTTGAAATTCTAGTAGACCACTTTATTTCCTTACTTTAAATGAGAACAGAAAGACTTGGACTCAAAACTGAAAAGTATTAAGATGAAAGCTCTTGTCTGTATTTGCTCTTCTGCATGCCCCTCAACGTCTTGGGTCATTCATTATATTTTAGTTTTCAACTCCTTTCTCATTGAAATACAAAAGAGGTAATAAATGTGGTCACTGTGACTCCCAGAAAAAAAAAAGAAAACGAATCCACTGCAGGATGATGATCCACTCCACTTCGACAGTGCGACCTATTGTGTACTGATTGAACTCGATTCATTTCTTATTTTTTGAATGATGACATTCTTTAGGGTGTTATAATAAAAGTTAGCCCAAGCCAAGGGAATAAGTGAGGGGAAGGGGAATAAACTATGCTATCCCACCCACTTAAATTGTGGCCAACTGGCAGAAAACACTAAACATGTCAGTGTATCACTCTGCTCAGGCTCAGAAGAAAAGCAACAACTTCTATTCACATCTAGTCCCCAGGCACTACAGTGAATTCTGAGAACAGTGCCAGTTTATCTGCAGCTTTGCCACTTTGAGGTGTGTGTGCATATGTGTGTGTGCATGTACATGTGCATTTCCCCTGATGCATACTTACAGTATCCACTGTGCACAGAAACTTCTAGAAATGAGTCATTTCAATCCCTTCTCTAACATTCATCCTACTGTCTTACAGTGAATTTTGGGAAACAAGCCTTTGCATTATTCCATGCCTGCCTTCACCAAAGCCCAAGGACAGGGAGAATCTAACTGCGACTCTGCCAAAGAATTTCTCTGGCTGGTGTGGTGAAGGGGTTTGCATAGCAATGGAGTGATTTAGAAATATTGCACTGAGCCGGGCGTGGTGGTGCATGCCTTTAACCCCAGCACTCGGGAGGCTGAGGTAGGAGGAGCGTTCTGAGTTTGAGGCCAACTTGGGCTACTATGCAAGCGCAAGGCCAGCCTGAGCTACATAGTGCAATCCTGCCTCACAAAACCAGGGCTGGGAGTTTGGCTCAGTGGCGTAAGCACCTGCCCTGGCAGGTGCAAGGCTGTGAGTTCGATCCCTGGTGCTGCAAAAAAAAAAAAGAAAAAAAAGAAATATTGCACTGGTTTTTCTCTCTGCTTTAGAAACAACAAGGGTTCCCCCCACCCCCGTTACTGCTAAATTGTATTAACAAAATATAGAATGCTAGAACTTTTTTGATCCGATTATGATTTTGGTCCAGAAAATGTATAATGCTCAATGAAGAATGTATTAAAAGACAGAACTCCTTTCCAAAACCACATTAATCAGATGTTAGTATATGAATAGCTTTGGCTTGACTAGGAAGCATAACCTTTCAACTCATTGTTTTTTACTCAAGCCATACACATTAAGAGTCATCTGTTTCCTTTATCAGTCAGGCCCTAGCAAGAACCAGCTGGCATATTTGAATTGGGTAATTTGAGGATTGATTTTTAAAAATATCATTTATAAGAGAATAAACAAGATGCAGAGAAAACAAAGGACTGTGCAGTACTTGGGGGTAAATATCAGTAGGGTACCACTTCCACCATAGGTCTGAATGGGAAAAGAGAGGAAATTTTTACTGGAGCTGGGAATGAGACCGAGTGAAAGCCCCTACTAAGAGCTCAGATCCTAAGCAAAGGCTTGTAGTCATTATAAAGGAATCACAACGAGGAAAGGATGGGAACACTGTCTGGATGGCACACTTACTAGAGCTGTGATTGATCAACTTTACCAAACCCTTTAAGTCAGGGCAGCTCAAGGATGCCGTGTAAGTTATCTTCCTGATGTGCAGAGCATGGTGGGAGAGTGGATAGAGCAGCAGGAAGAGATTTAAAATCAACTAATATTTATTCAACAGCTACATTTGAGGAATTCATCATTTCCAAAAGTTCACCATATACAAGAAAAGGAAGAATTTTCCCATAGATATTAAGCATCCAGCTTGGAGTAGATTGCTATGATGAAATGTGAATAGCTTGAAAGCTGCTATCATAAGTTGCATTTTCCAATACTGGCTTCATTAGTACAGTCTGTATAACTTTGCATAAGTCACTTTTGATCCCTGATCTCAGTGGTATCTATCAGAGTGCTCATTGTAGTCATATCACTTTTACTTTTGTCACAGGAATATTATTAGTATAAAATTATCTAGTATGTATGAAAATACTCTATGAACTACAATAAACTTTAATTTACTTTGGAAAAGTTCCTATAAAACTAAATTAGTTTTAACTGCACAAGTCAAATTTTCTTTCTTGAAAAGTAGGTAGTACTGTCAAAAGTCATTTTGACATTTAGTAATTTACAAATATGTGTCTTAGGAAGTAGATGAATACTCAGAATGTATACAAAGACTCCCCCCTTTAAATTTCCAATTTCCTTCACAACAACAAATATATTTTACAAATAATGTCATACACAGAGGGACTGTTGTGCTCATTAATTACATGCAGTTACCTCCAGAGAGAGGATCTGGCTTGCCAAATGTATTGGAGATCTGACTTTAGCTAGGGAAGCAAAGAGGTAATGCAACAGGCGTTGCATTAAGGACATTTGGTTATTGTCTTCCCAGCTCTCTCTCTGTGGTACTCTAGGCTGGTTCTATAGGTTATGGAAAGCCATGGAAAATGTACTCCATATGTCTTTGGGACATATACTAGTTGAGCAACAAGAGAGAATTCTAACTTGGGAGACTCTAACAAACTTCTCTCAAAAATGCAAGTAGTCAAAAAACATAACCACACAGAGGATTTGGAAAAAAAAATACGCTTGAACAAAGAGATAATGCATTTGTGAAAATAAAAGTTTGGCACATGCCTAAGTTTTGTGCGCAATAGATCATATATTCAGCTAGAAATATCATAACAATAAATCTCCCAAGTCATAAAACGTAATGGCACATCTTCAAACCAAAATGCAATAGAATAAAGTTTTAAAACATCTAAAAGATAGAGAGAAAAGGGAGAAATCAAGAGAGTAAGACCAATTTTAAACTTGAAAGTTTAGAAGTTGCTTAATGATAAATGTAGAAAAATTACAAAGAACTAATTGATTTGACCTTGAAAAAATATTTTAAAAATATGCACATTTCATATAGGTTAAATTGAGGTACTTTAATTATTTTCTATTTACAAAAAAATCACAAATAATTTATTGGTGATAAGTGAGTATGAACAGCCTATGTTCCTGTGTTTAAAAACATTACAGGAGGTCTTTTATTCAAAATATTTTAAGGACTGTGAAAAAATTTGTCAGAATACACTGGACCAATACTTATAAGTAAAAAAATTTAGGTATTTTTATACAGTTAATATGTATTATGCAAACATTTTGGACTTCTGGGAAGATGGCATAACAGTAAGCAACAGAGTAAACAGCCTCTCTGAGAGATACAGTCCTGATGCTGGAATAGAGCATTGTGAGGAAGACAAGAAGGAAGCAAGTGTGTCCCCTGGGCCCAGGAAGAATCTAAAGTGAGAATTGAAGCCCATAGAAAGAGTAAAAAGAAAAACTTAAATGAAGAAGTGTGGGAGACAATTTGAGTGACTCCTCTTGAATGCAGAATGATTGCTGCAACTTTGACTATATTGAGACTTATTTCCTTATATTGATATATACAGAACTGACTATGGTATTTCCTTCTCTCTTCAGTCGGCTCTAAGCATTGCAAATAAGGCTAGCTGAGGTACTGGTATGTAACTGCTAAAGTCATAGACAGTTACCTGTTTCCTTGCATAGTGATCTCTGTAAAATATATATGCACAGTGGGATAGTAGAGCCAGTGAGCTCCAGGAATGTTGACTGGGTATGAGCTTAGAGAAAGAGGCTGTGAGTCCCCAGGGCATAAAGTTTACATATCAGAAACTGAAGCAGCAGCCTCCAAAAACAATTCAGTTGCTACCTTTATTGGGTTATGCAAATTGATCCTTCTGAATATCTTTATCTCTACATTTTGCAGAGGTGCTTTTTTCTCTACTTGGTTAGCCAACTCAAGTTACTCGTGTAGTTCCCACCATCCTCACTGTCACTCATCCATGAGCCACCCCCTGCTACACAAGAAAATAAATTCTGGGAGAGGCCTTGGATCAGGGCCTCTGTCCACACATCCTCACAAGGATTGGACTCAGGGCCTCTTGGCTGCCCTTGACTTTGAATGTCTTGCTGTCTTTGTACTCGCCATGGGTTGCAATGGAGGTGGTAGATAGGAATTAACTTGGTGGGATTCCAATAACGTCTCAATGGGATTATAGATATAACTTCTTGGATTATGAGGAAGAGTGGAAAAGGGACTACAATACTTGGATTACTGTACTCAATATGTGGGCTTACAATAAAGAAGAAGGTGGTAGCTGTCGGTGCCTTTGCCCAGAGCCAGACTCACTGTGTGAGAGGAGTTGTTGGAACCTGGGGACACACAATCAAGGTGACATGGTGTACGGTGACCCTGGAAGCCTCTGCAGAGAGAAGCAGCATTGGAGGGGAGCAGCACTGGAGGGGAGTGGCAGACCTGGAAGACTGCACTGACTGTCAATGAGTGCAGAGGACTCGGTCCTCCTGCAGGAGACAGTGATTGGCCAGGAACCATTTTGGAGTCACACCAGATAAGCCCAGAATCAGAGCTGCTGCCGGCTTCCTCCAGCAGCTCCTAGCTGGGCACAGACCTGAGGAAATTGCTCTGGACTGAGCCCTGCTCCCGCATGCATTCTAGCAGCCATCGTGGAGATTCCCTGTGGATAGCCAGCTCTGTCTGGAGGCAGTGGCTGGCCCTCCCCCCACATGCACACTCTAGGATTGGTAGTGGAAGATCCCTGCTGGTGACCAGCCCAGGTCCACAGGCAGCAACCCCTGCCCCCACCCCGTGAGCACTCCACCAACCATAGGGGAGCCAGCACAGGCTGGGAAAAGTAGCAGACAGCCCTACACCAGTGTACCCAATGGCCACCATCAGATACCCATAGCCAGCACTGTCTAGAAGAACCAAACAGTCTTGCCTTGGAGAAACTGTAGCCAATGCAGGAAGCTCCTGGGGCCTCAGTACCCACTTGTCCAGAAGAATCCAGTAATATATCAAGACAAAGAAGCAAAAAGCAATCTCTGGCCTCCAATCCAAGCAGAACAAGTTAAGGAGATGCAAACACAGAAGAGATTAGGAGTCACACACCTGAAGTTTCTGAAGTGATGGCAACTGAAGTAAAGAAACAACTTCATGAGGCTACAAAAGAAAGTAGAACAGAAATACTAACTCAGGTAAAAGAAGAAATGAAAAACATAATAAAAGAATTGCTAAGCACCTCTAAAGAAGACATAGATTAAAAAAATGGAGGCTCATAGGAAAATGAGGGAAACATTGAATGAACAATACAAAAAAGATTTAGAATACATGAAACAGATTCAAAGAGATATCCAGGAAATTAAAAACTTCATTGAAAGCTAGCAAAACCACTTGAAAGAAACTGAAGACTTTCAGACCTTGAAGACAGGTTTGCAGCTTGTGATCATGAAAGGAAAGATCTCTAAAAAATAACAAGGAACCTGGAACAATTCAGTGACTGTAAGACAACCCAAAGAAACATAACTTAAGAATAGTAGGTGTGAGAGCTGGGGATTTAGCTCAGTGGCATAAATGCCTCCCTGGCAAGCATGAGTTTGTGAGTTTGATCCCTGGTACAAAAAAAAAAAAAAAAAAGAATAATAAGTGTGAGTGAAAAAGCAAGAGTCAACACAAATGACATTGAAAGTCTATTTACAGAAATAATAGCAGAAAACTTCCCAAGCATGGGAAAAGGAAGTGACATTCAGATCAGTGAAGCATATAGAACTCCAGCTAGCCATAACCAAAATAAATCTATACCCAGACATATAATAATCAAGATACCAGAAATGCAACATAAGAACAGAATATTGGAAGCTGTTAGAGAAAAGAAACAGATCACTTATAAAGGAAAACCCATCAGAATCTCAACAGATTTCTCAACACAAACCATCAAATCAAGAAGAACTTGGAGTGAAGCATTTCAAATCCTGAAAGAAAACAACTTTCAACCCAGATTGATGTACCCTGCAAAGCTATCTTTCAAAATTAACGGAGAAACAAGATACTTACATGACAAAGAACAACTGAAGAAATTCATGACCACCAAACCAACCTCACAAAGAATACTGGAGAACATTCTAGAGAGGGATAAAAAAGACCACAGCTCCAAGAACAGTGGCAGAGGGGTATCACCAAGTGGGGCAGACAACTGAGTAGAGAGGAAAAGTGGGTTGCCAACAACAGGAAAATAGTATGGCAGAGACAAGGCAGTGCATGTTGGCCATAACCATCAAGGTAGATGGCCTCAATTCACCAATAAAAAGAAACACAGGTGGAGTGGATCAGGAGACAGGATCCCCCAATATGCTTTATACGAGAAACACATTTAACTGAAAAGGGGGTTCATAGACTGAAAGTCAAAGGAGAGAGAACAAAGCTCTATGTGACAGGGAACCAGAAAGAAGTGAGGGTAGCTTTCCCATTAGCTTCAGAGTGGACAAGAAAGACATGGCATTTTTATACAATGGAAAGCTACTTGGCTATAAAGGAAGATAACCTCAAGGTTCTTGTAGGTAAATGGATACAACTTGAGATTATGCTCATGGATGAAATGATTCAGAGTCACATGGGTGAACATCGTGTTGTCTCCCTAGTATTAAAAACTAACAGAGTTAGTGAAAGTGAAAGGGGAAGAAGTGTCTAAAAAGGGAAGGCAGTGGCCGTTATTAATCTATTATCGTGATTTGAATCCCATATTGTTTTCATTGTTCTGTTTAGTTTGGTTTTATTCTGTTTCAGTTTGTCTAATTTTATTATATTTGATGGCATGGACAGTTATTTCAAAGATAACAAAATATATTATGGTAACCATTATTGATTTTCTATTATATTATTTTGAAGCCTTGTATTGCTTTCATTGTTTTGTTTTGAGTGATTTTATTCTATTTTGATTTGTTTGATTGTATTATGTCTGATGATATAGGCAACTGCTTAGAAGGTAACAAGAGGCATTATGGTAACCACTGCTGTTTTATTATTGTTTTGAAGTCCTATATTGCTTCCATTATTTTGTTTTTATTGATTTATTCTGTACTATTTTGTTTGATTTTATTATGCCTGATGGTATGGGTAGTTATGGGTAGTTAAGAGGCATTATGGTAGCCGTTATTGATTTTCTTTTATCTTTTTTTGAAGTCATGTACCATGTTCATTGTTTTGTTTTGATTGACTCTATTCTGTTTTATTTCATTTGGTTTTATTCTCTTCAAAATAAATAAAATAAAATAGGCCATATACTGCCCACAGAACATGTGCAAGTAAATGCAAAAGAATCTAAATTATCCCATGCATATTATCTGACCATAGTGCCACAAAATTGGAAATTAATGACAAAAGAATTTGCAAAAACTCCATAATCACATGGAAACTAAATAATACTCTCCTGAATAATCAATGGGTCACAGAGCAAATTAAAGAAGAAATTAAACAATATCTACAAGCAAACAAAAATGCAACTACAACTTAGTGGAACCTGTCAGACACAATGAAAGCAGTCCTCAGAGGAAAATTTATTGTGGTGAATTCTCACATCAGGAAAACAGAATGAACACAAATAAGCAACCTGATGCTACATCTCAAATATCTAGAAAAAGAACAGCAAGTCAAGCCCAAAGCCCAAAGAAGGGAGGAAATTATAAAGATCAGAGTGGAAATTAATGCAATTGACACTAAAAAAAATACAAAGAATTAACAAAATGGAGAGTTGCTTCTTTGAAAGAATAAATAAAATTGATAGGCCCCTAGCCAGCCTTATAAAAAAAAAGGAAGAATAAACTCAAATTCAAGCAATAAGGAATGAAAAGGGTGAAATCACTACAGACCCCGTGGAAATACAGAAGATCATCAATACCTACTTCAAAAACCTTTACTCTCATAGGTTCGATAACACAGGAGAAATGGACAGATTCCTAGAAACATATGAATTACCAAAGCTGGATCAAGAAGATGTAAAACTTCTGTAAACAAGACCTTAATTCAAGAGAGCTTGGAATGAGGTATTCCAAGCCCTAAAAGAAAACAATCTCTAACCCAGATTGATGTACCCCACAAAATTATTTTTCAAAGTTGGTGGAGAAATTAGATACTCTTATGAAAAAGAATATCTGAAGAAATTTATGACCATGAAACCAGCACTCCAAAAAAGTTCTCAAATATATTCTAGAAAGAAACAATCAAGAGCCAGGGATATAGCTTAGCAGCACAGAGCCTGCCTGGCAAGTGTGACATCATGAGTTCAATTCCTGGTACAAAAGAAAAAAAGAAAAAAAAGAGAGAGAGGGAGAGAAAAACAATGAAGACAATAATTCCATGAATCCCAATACAGTGAATCTGCCAGGCAAGGCAAGCAATTAAAAAGAGGAGAAAGACAGGGAACCAACAACAGGAAAATAATATGAAAAAGATTAAGTCAATACATGTCAATTATAACCATCAATGTGAATGGTCTCAATTCATCAATCAAAAAAAAAAAACGGATTGGTAGAATGGATCAAGAAACAAGATCCTACAATATGCTGCATGGAAGAAACACATTTTTCTTATTTTATGGGGAAAAAAAGTAAAACAAAATTTCACAACAAAATAATAGGAGAATAACAATAGTTAATATATTGACTATTGTTATCTTTACAGTAGTTAATCAGGGAACAAGATATAGGTTTATAAAATTTTCCAAATGATATTAGCACAGACTTTTCAATGAACTAAGAGAAATTAGTAGCATAACTATCTTGTATGTTGCTTTTTTTCCTTTTCCCTTCCTTTCTTTCTCCTCTCTCCCATCCTAGATCTTATCCCCTTTTGAACAATTTCTTCCCATTTTACAGTATCTACTGTGCATTTTGGATCGTATCTACTCTTTTAATTCCTCACACCAGGGAGACAATATGATATTCACACATGTGAACCTGATTTATTTCATTTATGTCTATGGTCTCAAGTTGGATCCATTTACCTATGAAAGTCTCAAGTTTATCCTTCTTTATGGTTGAATAGTATCCCAATGTATAAAAAGACCACATCTTTTTTGTACATTTTTCAGTGGATGGGCATTTGTGTTGTTTCCAAAATTTAGCTATTAATAGTTGTGTTGTTATAAACATGGGTGCACATGAATCTTTCTCTATAATGATCTTCAGTAGTCTCCTGGTTGACCATCCTCTCTAAAATGTCTATTACCAAGCAGAAAGTTGAAAGAGTTCCTTAAAGCAAAAATATAATCATGTCCCTTCCTTGTTCAAAATCTTCCAATTGTATCTATCTTGTTTCATGAAAGTTGTATGTTGTCACCACGGTCTACACGGTCTTACTTAGCTAGGTTCCTGGTTACATCTTCTGTCTCATTTCTTACTTCCAAAAGCTCACTGTTTTGGAGGACAAACTATCTTGTGGTTTCTCAATCAGGCCACACATGTTCCAGCACTAGGAAATTTGCACTTGCTACTTTCTTTGTCTCAAAATCTCCTCCCCATGTCTAGCAATGGCCCCACTCAGTTCTTTAAATTTTGTGCTTAGGTATCTCTTCTCAAGATACTTCTCTGCTACATTAAACTCTGAACATTCCCACCACTCTTATTTCCTTATCCTGTTATGTTTTCCTTTAAAGAAAATATTTATGTTTATTTTCCCTTTTTATCCTTTTAACACAAGCCCCAAGAGTTCAGGAATTTGAATTTTCCATTTATTGCCATATTCCCAGTGTCTAGGCAATATCTGGAACATGTGAGTACTTAACAAATACTTGTTTTCTGAAAGTTTAAGGCAAACCTTATTTATTTGCTAAAGAGAATTATGTGGTGCACTCTGATTCTCAAATGTTTGCTATTGCTCCCTGTGGGGGGTTATCTGCAGCTGCCTCAGAGTCGGGTCTCAATGATGTGACTCTCTAGGCAGAAGTTTTAAGAACCTGTGTGGTTACTGTGTCTTCTTTGCTACACCACCACAATGACCCACAGTGTTCTAGACAGAATGTGCTCTGTCAGCCTGGGCCCCAGAGAAAATGCCATGGAGCAAAGCCTCTGCTCACTGCAGCATGTGTAGTAAATAAACTTCACTACATTAAGCCAGTGAGATTTGAGACTGTTTCCACAATATAACCTAATTTATCCTGACTGCTATAGACACCTAGGCAATCATGGGCAAGGAGAGGATCAAAGATTATAGAACCTAAGATTTTTTAACCTATTACAGATGTTGCCTGAGCTGCGTCTCCCTAACTATGGCTTTGCAGCCACATTTTATTTAAAAAAAATTTTTAAAGCACTAGGATATTTATTTTAGAATCATCAAAGGTCATCATCTTATTTCCCCATGTTTTCATGAAAAAGCATTATGGAGAAAAATAACTTAAACATCTTATGGGTTTAAATCTGTTTACCAAACATGGTATATAACATAAAATCAAACAAAAGACTTACAAATAATACTTTATAAACATTGACTGAATCTAACCCTGGAACTAGTACCTTCAAAACTGTATTATTTTTATAGTTCCCCCACTGGCTCTGAGAGAGCTGGTTCAAAACCCAGTACTCAAGATAAATATCTCTAATTAAGATCCTGAGAGACACAATGATACAATCTAGCTAGAGCTCCTGCTCTACTCACTTATGAACACCCAGAGTGTGTAATTTCTTATTGGTCCACATTTCAAATTGTCCATAGAAAAATTTACGTAACTCTAAAGTTGGATAACTCTAAAGAAGAAATCACAATTGCTTCTTGTTAGTGAATGGAAATAGCTTATTCTACACAGTATTCTCAAGGCCATGTGACTTTGCTCTGTTCTTATGGAAATAGATAGGGCTGAGAATGCAGTCATAGTACAGTACATTTGTGCTTTGTTTAAGCAACATGAAAGTGACTTGAACCCAGCAGGAAAATTTCCTTCCTTAATACAATATGAGGCAGTTGCTTACATTATTTTACAAGAGGTACTTTACATGAAATAATAGAAGTCATCAAGAATTGTAGAGGAAACACCCCAGTTTCATTGTTAGGTGCCAGAAACAGCCAGTGCTGGATGTCAGGACAGAAATGGAACACCATGTGGATATTTCCAAATGCAGGTGGTATAATCAAGAAAAGCTTGCTTTTTCTACAAAAGGCATTTTAACCCAATCTGTGCCTTGTCTAGGTTTCCTTCCCTCACAAAGATGGAGAAGAGGAAGAAAAGAATTGTAGACCTTTTATTTGATCTTAATGGCAAGATTGAAGGTCTCATAAAGTTAAAATATTGAGGAAGAGTTAGAGAAGTAGGGAAACACACTGATTTAATAATGTTGCAAAAGGAAACCAGAAATCTTAAATCTATTTGTGATTTACTTACTGTTGGAAGCAAGAAAAAATCATACTGAAAAATTCTTGTCCAAAGTGCTGTGTAGTGAGAGTTACCAAGCCAGAAGCAATAGCCGGGAGCAGCGTGGCTTGCTGAACAGCAAGGATAAGTTTTGTGTGCATTGGCAGAAAGCCTCACCCTCATCCAGATATCTACGCAGTGCTCAAGGAGAAAGAGAGATTAACATACACCACTGTTGACAGATGAAGAGAATTTCATGTACCACATTTTAGCCTCTTCATTTTCAGGAATACAAACTAAGTTAGATTTTTCTTTCCCATGAAGTAACTAATTGTTAGGCAAGCTACTTCAAGTCCCAGTATTACTCACTACAAAGGAAAATAAATTCTTTTCTCATACTACCTTAAAAGAATTTCAACTGGAGTAGGTTTCCTTCATCTAGATAAACATAATAATACCTTTCAAAAATGATTGTCTAGTCCTTTCACCCATTCTCTTTTCATTCCCATTTGAAAACAACCTTTATCTCTCAGCTGTTATGAGTAAGCTTTGCTAACAGTATGCAAAAATACAGATTTTTGGTAAATTATGCACATAAATTGGAATAACTCAAACATGAGTGATTGAATTATTCAGAAAACCAAGGGAATAAATATGTACCAATTCACCTGCCTAAAGGACAGAAAGAAAGACACAGATAGACAATCATTTTTCCCTGTAGTTCCAGAATCCATCTGTTCTTATTTGTTTTATAATTTTCTGTTCAAATTATACCTGTGAATTGGATGAAGCTCATTGCCTAGAAAATTTTATAAGCTTCTGCTTTTCTGATATTTTTGTTTAAAATGTTTGTAACCAACTGAGCTGTTATTGTATATATATGATTCTACCTTTCATTATTTCCAGGGGGTATTATAATACTTAACAGATAAAGTGATTATCATGCAAACTATAATCACCTAAAATAATCACAAAATATAGTTGGAAAAGGTGAAAAAAATTCTTTCAGGTCTTAAGTCTATTTTGTTGTTTTTAAAAATGAAATATGTGTCTTCTTTTCTTAGACTCCTCTCAGCTTCTGATTCCTGTGTAATAGCCACCAATTCGAACTTCTCAAAGATTGAGCAATGTTCTTTTCTCTGGAGAACTTTATGAAGCCTTCCAAAAATCCACTTTATTCAAGGAAAATTACTTTAGTTGGGAAATTTATGAAGAACATATATTTTAACTCTTGTTTCTTCTTTACCTGTAAGAAAAGCCAACAACAACAAAAGGTGGAAAAATGTGTTTCAGTGTATTTTCTAACTTATGCCACTTCTGCTATTTGGGAATAAAAACAAACCCCTATGATATTTGCTTCAATAATGTGTCATAGTATTTATTTCCTTCACAGTATTCATGGCTTTTTAGGTAATTTATGCAATTATTTTAATATTTTCCACCCTGTTAGTGAATGAGGTCCCTAAAGTCCAGATCTATGTCTTATTCACCTCTGTAAAAAATATTTTCAAAGTTAATGAATAATTGATTTGAATACATTAATGGGTCAGAATGAGTGGCCAAGCTTTGGTGGGAGCACGGACACCTTTCATGTTCTTGCTAAACACAAACTGTCCAGCCATTTATAGGAATTTAATCTTTAGCACACAATAACATTTAGGGAATGGGTTAAGAGTTGAATGCTTTTTAGCCAGATTTTAAGAAGGTTCCAGAAGCAAGGCTTTGGGGAAGGTTGATTGGTTGCAGCTGTTGTTGCACCCCCACATCGGGATGTGTGTCAGAGTGTGAGAAAGCAATGCCAGAGCTAAAGACACCGGGAGAGCATCGCTCTGGTCAGTTTCTTAAAATGTCGTCAGGAATTTTGTACATTTACAGGTATTTTGGAATAATTTTAAGTCTGGAACTATATATTAAGAACTAGGAAATGTCTAAGAGTTTAACCGTCAGTTTCATGGTTGCTGCAGAAGACACACGATCTCTGATTAGATGTGAATAGTTTATTCCACACAACATTAACCATAGCAGCATTTCCATCTAGGTGCCTGATCCCTTGTCCTTGTAGGTCTATCTAAGGAGGGCCATGAGACACTTACACTCATAGTGGCTGCTACAGGACAGGAATTCTGAAATCTGGAGCCTAAGTCTGCTGTAACAGCAGCAAGCACACCTGCCCTTTGTGTTAGCTGGAGACACTGTATCTTCTAAGGCTGTTCACTATATAAACAGTCTTAAAATTTTGGCCCAGAAAAATGGGCAATCTGTGTGCCTTTTGCAAGATGTGCAGAAACATGAGACACACAGAGAACTGTCCCCAACATCCTGTTTCTGGAGACTTTCTTGCAAGGGGCTTTGTGAATTTAATTGATCCACAAAGATGTGCACCACAGTAAACAAAGAGAAACCCTTCAGTGTTGCACATGGCATGCACACACGTTACTGTCAGGAGATGGAATCAGTTGAGTGAGGAGGAATAAAGCCAAGTGTCCAACTGAGAAAGAGGGGTCAGGGGTCCACGATTGCTTCCATCAAGTGGTTTTGATGTATCTGATGGGAGTCAGAGATAGGTACAGAAAGTAGGGACAAGAAAAATCCCAAATATGCTATTCCTTTCTCCTATCAGACTATATTTGCATTTCAGGTAAGCTAAATCACTTCTTTTTACTTTATTCTTGTCTAGCACTTATAAAAGCCAAAATAGCCCTCTCAAAGGCTACTTAATCTCTGTTTAATTTGCAGCTACTTTGTTATCCTAAAGGGCCAGGGAAGCATCTAGAGAAGGAGTTCAGATATGTCATGAGTTGCCAGAACACAGGAGAAAAAAAAAAGATGAAAAGTCATTTTTCATTGGTTCTGCTGAGCCCTGCGGTGTTGACATGAAAGCCCTGTAAGTTTGGTCTTCTCCTGCCCTTGCTAATGTATTTATATTAAAGTGAACAGTAGTCCTGAGACTTAGAGTAGGAGAAATCTTATTTATACAGAACAATTATGCCTGTCGTGCTTTTTAAAAAACTCATTACTTGCTTTTGTCATTTAGACTGAGGATTCTTCCCACACAACAGGCCCTCAGAGTGCATGGATAATAAGTGAACGTTTTTTCAAGGAGTGATATGAAGCTCTTGAGGATTTATAAACTGTTTCGTCTGTCACAAAGTATTTATGCAGGTTTGGCAAGTAGAATGAATTATTCCTATTAAGTGAAAATTGAGAAAATTGCTTTAGTCTCAGCAGAAGGGACCTGCACTCTATCAGACACCAAGACACTCTAAGAGCGATAAACTTTAAAAAGGGGTTGCTTTCTGTGTGCATAAGCTGGCCCAGGACGCCTCCACACAGGGTGGCTCTCAGCTTCGCTCCTCCTGCTGCTGGTGCTGGGTGCTTCCTCCATGCTCATAGCCTGGGAATCTTAGCAGGGACCTTTAAAAGGGCTGTGCCCAAGGGCAAGTCCTCTTCCTTCCTCTTACTGCACAAGCAAATGTATTCAAGGATTTTATTAAAGAGTGGCAGGCATTACGTGTAGCACTCTGTGTGAATTCTTTTATTAATTTCTAGTAAGAATTTCATGAGGTACCACTATTAACATTATTACGTAGATGTAGAAACCAGGAGACAGAGAGATTAAGGAATCTGGACAAAGGTCAGGCAATATTTGCAGTGATATGTATGTGAGGTGAACCCAAGCAGCCCGAAGCTAGGACAGATCTTCTAAATGTTATACAATGTTCACGGTACCTCTGCTCCCAGAAGTTGGAAGACCACTGGATTTAGTTAATGACTCCTGGCACTTCTTAGGGAATTTTTCAGGCAGCCTTTTCTCATAGTGCTCACTCAGTCCAGACTTGGTTCTCTTAATTTTCTGAATTACAAATCATAGTCCTATCTTTTGTGTTTCTTACCTTTTCCCTCATCTTTTTGAATTCAAAAAGCCCTACTAGTTTTAACTTTTCATAAATTTGCCAAATACTCTTCTAATGCTTGACACAAAGTAGAAGCTTAAGACATACTGGTTGATTTAATTTAAAGGCAGGTAATTCTCATCCTAGTGGGCTCATTAGTGTCAAAAGCATTTATTGAACACAACTTGCTTTAGGACGCCCCACTTTTGTTTTTTCCTTTGAATAAAAAAGCCCACATATTTACACATGATAACATCTGCTCCCTCAGCCTCAGAGGACCTTATAGTATGTCAAGCTCACTTGAACTAATAACCACATCATAAAAACATTTCACAAGATTCATCTTTTTATCCAAAGGTTTTATTTAAGTTATTTATCAATACATTCTAAACTGCTCCACGCAATATAACCATTTTATAAAACACCATTGAAAATGTTTATTATAGGAGAAAGATCTGCACCTCCTGAGAATCTGCCATGTTGGGTCAGGGAGGATCCAACCAGAAGATGCTGAGCCAACCTTCCTGGTGAGTGGTGCAAGCAGTGGGAACTCCAGGAGGAGAAAGATCTGTGCCTCCTCTGAGCCTATGGATGCACAGTCTGAGAATCAACGCCCCCCAGTAAGCAACCTGCTGGTTTCGAGGACCAGCTAAGTTGATAGCAACTAAGGTAGATAAAGCAACTAAATGCTTGTCTTATTTGGTTGATTTTGCAGGCCTGGGACCAGCAGTCTGAGCATCTCTTGGGGGATGACAGTATGCAATGCAGCAAATATGGGGATTTCCTTCTTTCTTGTCTTTGAGGCCCAATATTGTTCTCACTGTTTTGCTTTATTCTGATTAATTGTTTGCTTTATTCAATATTCTGTTTTGATTTGTTTTATTCTGTTTTGGTTTTGGTTTGATTTTACTATACCTGATGGAATGATCAACTGTTGTGAAGATAACAAGATATACCATATTAGCTATTGTTTTCCTAGTATCCTGCTTTGAAGTTCTGTACCAGTTCTACTGCTTTGTTTTGATTGACTTTGTTCTGCTGGATTTTACTATCTTTAAAATAAAAAAAAAACAATGTTTATTATATTTACAGGTAGATTTTCTCAAATGAGCATCATTATAATAGCAATTGGCATGTATATGTAGGGTCATTAGAATCATCTTGTTTTATTTTAAAGAGAATAAAAAAGACAAAGGAATAAAAATGATATAGGATTTCAAAACAAGTTGGTAGGAAATTAACAATCATTACTATATTGCATATTGTTATCTTTAAAATAGTTGCTTAGATTATCAGATATGGTCATACAAAATTGATCAGACAGTATAAGCTCTGTTCTTTTCCAAGAACTAGTAGAATTAGTAGCACCATTTTCTTAGCTTTCTTCTCTTCTCTTTTTCCCCAGTTCTTCTTTCCCTTTGAGCAGTTTCTTTCCCTTTCACAGTGTCTATCATACCCTTTGGCTCATACTTACTCTTTCAGTTTCTTTCTTTCTTTCTTTCTTTTTTTTTTTTTTTTTTTTTTTTTTTTTTTTTTTTTTTTTTTTTTTTTTTTGCAGCACCGGGGGATCGAACTCACAGCCTCGCGCCTGCCAGACAGGCGCTTAAGCTGCTGAGCCAAACCCCCAGCCCTTCAGTTTCTTATAGTAGGGAGACAAAACAATGCTTGCATATGTGAGTCTGATTTATTTCACATATGGTCTCTAGAACCATCTTTAAAACAATGGATTAGAAATCACAAGAAAGTTGGGAAATAAAAGTCATCTATGACCCTGGAGAAAGGGATCCTGGTACTCTGTAGTGTTTATTGTGCCTCTGCTCCCAGGAGGCCTGGGATGTAAGCTTACTACAGCACATCAAACAATCATCAACATTTTTAATCAATATTTTCCATGTTTACTTAGCTACCTCACGTATGCACCCACCCCTCTCCTTCTCTCTCCCCTCTCCTTCCCCCCTCCCTCTCCCTCTCCACAATACACCTGTCAGCTGCATTTAAATTCTGTGGCCAAAGCCACCAGTGAATGCTGACCTGACTAGGGAGAATGAAACATCCGAGTTCTGCTCTTTAGATGAGGATAAGATCTCCCTTTCAGTTACTTTTTTTTTTTTACAGCACAATTCTATATTATTTTGAAACATCACAAAACATTGAATTTTTTTCTCACAAAACCCAGAGTTCATCCTTTATCTACTCCTCAGAATCATCTCTAGTCAAATGATCTTCCTTGAGGTGGTGCCATGGAAGGAATTTCACTACCTTTTATTAATTATACTTGTAGCTCCAAGTCTTAATTAAGCAGACTTTGACACATTCCAGGCACACATTCTGGGTCCAGATAGCGGAACTGCACTCAAGTGCTCCTTCCACCTCTAGCAGAATTCTTGAAAGTCATTGCTGCCTCCCCAGATGTGTGATCTTTGCCTCTACTTATTCTCCATTTCATTTCTAGACCCCGTCCTCCTCAGATTGTCATTCCCCTTTTTAGGAATCATTAGTGACTCTGTTTCCTACTCTAACAAGTCTAAAGTCTTCCTGGTTTTTGTGGCCCTCCATACTTTCTGTCTGAGCAGATTTTGAGGTGGAAATTTGTAGCAGGAAACATTGAGTTCACTATAGGAATTCACCCCTGTGGGGCAGTGACTGGAGAGTGCCCGGTGAGACATTAGTCTGTGCTGAGCCACAGTGGAAGCCTCTGATGGCCCTGCAGGGAGCCCTGGGGCTGGAAGTGCCCTGCAGAATCACCTTTCCATCCATGCAAGAGGTCTCAGCCTCTGCATCAGTGCGTCACTAGATGTGGGCACCCACAGAACAAGGGTCGTTTATGGAGCAATCTCAGTCGAGTCTTCATTACAGCTGTTTCACTAATCTCACCTACTACTCTGGGTCCTCTCCTTCTCTAATCTCTTTCCTCATCTCCCGGTTGCTCATAGTCTTCTCTGAGCACTTTGTCATCTGAATGTGCCTTCAGTCTGTGGCATGAATTGGCATTTAAATATAGTATCTTTTAGTTGAAGCAATGTTATTGGAAAGGAAGTGATAGGCAAAGGAAGACACAGGAGTACTTTTCTTCTCCTTTTGGGTCATATACTGTGCTCTTTGAGGGCAAAAATCACAGTTTTGTTTGTTTGCTTTTGTGCATTACTGTTATAGAATAGTGGGATTCATTCCAATGTGTTCATGCATGTATATTAGGTGCTTGATCCTCTTCCCTCATTATCCCTCTTTTCTTTGCTCCTCTCCCCTGACTCGCTTCCTGTTATCTAACAGCCTCCTTTCTACTTTCATGTCATCTCTAAAAATTATAGTTAAATTTTTTTCTAGATTCCTCATATGAGAGAAAAAATGTGACATTTAACTTTAAGAGTTTTATTTCACTTAACATGATAGTCTCTAGTTTCATTTTCCTGCAAATTACATAATTCCATCATTCTTTATGGCTGAATGATATTTCGGTGTATAAGTGTGTCACATTTTCTTTATTTCTCTGTTGAAGGGCATTTAGCTGTTTACACGGCTTAGACATTGTAAACTGAGCTATAATAAACATGGGGTATGTAGGTGTCTCTATAGTATGCTGACTTTGGTTTGGAGTGGTACAGCAGAATCAAATAGTGGTTTCCTTTTTAGTTTATTGATAAGCCTCCACACTGATTTCTATAATGGTTATACTAATTGACATTCCTACCAACAGTGTAGAAGAATTCTTATCCGCATTTAGTTTTATGTGTGTGTCCTTGATGATAGTCACTGTGATTGGTTGAGATGGAAATGATGTAGTTTTGATGTGCATTTTTCTAATGGTTGAAGATGTGGAGGATTTTTTTCATACACTTATTGGATATTTGCACTTTTTTGATAAGTAGCTACTCAGTTCATTTGCTCATTTGTGTATTGGGATATTTATGTTTTGATGTTAAGTGTTTTTAGTTTCTTATATATTCTGTATATTAATCCTCTCTTAGAAGAGTAGTGAACAAAAATTTGCTCCCTTCATTTTAATTGTTCCCTTTGTTGTAATCTTATTGACTGATTCTTTTTTTAAAAGAGATTAAAAGAAAACAAAACTGTAAAAACAAAACAATACAATAAAAATGATATAGGATTTCAAAACAAGATGATAGAGAATTAACAATGGTCACTATATTGCATATTGTTATCTTTGTAATAGTTACTTAGATCACAAGATATAGGCGTGTAAAACAGATCAAACAACATAAGCACTCACATTTTCTTTCCATAAACTAATAGGAATAGTACTACAATTATCTTAGCTATCTTGTTTGACTGGTTCTTGATAGTTTATTTCATGTAGTATAGAGGTCATCTCCAGCGGGTCTTTGCCTATGCCTATGGCTTCAAGTATTTCTCCTGTATTTTATTCTAGCAATTTCAAATTTTCAGTTTTATACCTAGGTCTTTGATCTATTTTTATATTGTTTTAGTACAAGGTGAGAGATAAAGATCTGTTTTCATCTTCTACATAATAATATTCAGTTTTCCCAGTATCATTAGCTGTCTTTTTACCAACATGTATTTGGTCCCTTTGTCAACAATCAGATGGCAGTAGTTGTGTGGGTTTATTTCTGCATCCTGTATTTCCTTCCATTGATCACCATGACTTTAATTTCTCACACAATCTACAATGTATGTATGTTTGAACCTTTTGTCAAAGATAAGGTGACTGAGTGTGGTTGATGTTGTTTCTAAATCTTCTATTCTGTTCCATTGATTCTCAGGTCTGTTTTTTGTTGTTGTTGTTTGTTTTTTATTTTGCCAGTACCATGCCAGTATCACAGTAGCTTTGTGGTGTAATTTCAAGTCAGGGATTATGATGCTTCTTGCCTTGTCTTTGTTGTACAGGATTGCCTTTGCTATTCTAGGTCTCTTCTGTTTCAAAATAAATTTTAATGTTTTCTCTAGTTCAGTGAGGTATACTAATGATATTTTGATTGGGATTGCATTAAATCTGTGCAACAGTTTAGGGAGTAGGGCCGTTTTCACAATGTTGCTTCTTCCTATCCATGAACAAGAGCTATCTTTCTATTTTCTGATATCCTCTTAAATCTCCTTTTTCAGAATACTACAATTTTTTACTTCCTTTATTAGATTGATTTCTAGGTATTTCATTTTTTGGAGTGCTATTTTGAAGGGTGTGGTTTCCATAATTTCTTTTTCAATAAGTTTGTCATTTGTGTACCAAAATCCTATTGATTTTTGAGTTTTGACTTTGTATGCAGCTGCACAACTGAATTTGGTTATTAAATCTAGAAGTCTTTTGCTGGAGTGTTTGGGGTCTTCTATGTAGAGTATCATATCATCTGTGAGTAATGATAATTTAACTTCTTACTTTCCTATCCTTTTTCTTTACATCTGTCTCTCTTGTCTAATTGCTCTGGCAAATGTTTCCAGAAGATAGACTCTGTCGTAGATGGTGCTGGAAACACTGACTCTCTACATGCCAAAGACTAAAACTAGACCCATGTCTATCACTATGCATTAAACTAAAGTCAAAATGGATCACAGATCTAAATATTACAACAGAAACACTAAATCTACTGGAAGAGAAAGTAGGTAGAAATTTTGAAGGTACAGGTGTAGGCAGAGAGTTCATGAACAAAACCCAGATTGCATGGGAAATATTTCAAAGAATCAACAACTCGAATCTTATTAAAAAGCTTTCGTACATCAAAAGTAATCACAACAGAGTGAAAAGAAAACCCATGGACTGGGAAAATATTTTAGTCAATTGTCCCTCAGACAAAGGATTTCTATCTAGTACATAAAGAACTGAAAAAATTAGATCCCCCAAATTCAAAGACCCAATCCAAAAATGGGTATCTGAGATGAATACACACTTCTCAGATGAAGAAATGCACATGGAAAATAAATACATGAAAAAATGTTCAACATCACTGGTCATTAGAGAGATTTCATCTCATCCCAGTAAGAATGACTATCATCAAGAAAACAACCAATAAAAATGCTGGTGGGACTGTGGGGTTAAAGGAATCCTTCTCCACTGTTGTGGGGAGCGTAGACTGGTACAATCACTGTAGAAATCAGTGTGGAAATTTCTCAAAAAACTAGGATTGGAGGTCTCCTTTGACTCATCTGTTTCCTTCTGTGCATCTTCCCAGAAGAATTAAAAACAGCATACCACAGTGATATATGTGCACTCATGCTTATGCAGTACAATTTGCAATAGCCAGATCTTGGAAACAACTCAAATGCCCATCAACCACAGAATGGATAAAAAAGATGTGGTATTTTAGCTGGGTGTGGGGGTGCATGCCTTTAATCCCAGCACTCGGGAGGCTGAGGTAGGAGGAGCGTTGTGAGTTCGAGGCCAGCTCGGGCTACAATGTGAGTGCAAGGCCGGCCTGAGCAACACAGTGCGACCCTGCCTCAAAAAAAAAAAAAAAAAAAAAAAAAAAAAAAAAAAAAAA
>RJWM01014249.1:0-50985 GCA_004363535.1 Dasyprocta punctata | reverse complement strand
CACCCTCAGGGATTGCATTGTGTATCCTAATGTATTGCTGGAAGTTGAAAAGGGACACAAAGTATGTCCCAGTCTGGAGTTTAATATTTAATCCATTTCATGTCTATTTTGATGGAAATTCACCTTATGGTTCATTTGTTTTTCAGGTTAATGGCATATTTATTTTTATAGTCATGAGCACACACACACACACACACACCCCAAAAGAGGTTTTGCAGCTGTGGTGGAATAAAGATAAACATATATTTGGCCTATTTTCCTTTGATGAATGCATGTACGTACCCACTTATTCTAAGCCCCAATTTAGGTCACTGAACATCGCTCAATTTATCAGACACAGCAGCTCCTGCTTGTAACAACTGTGATTGAAAAACTCTGCTCACTGCTTCTTGGGTGTAGGTACACATGCGTGTGTTTGCAAGCAAGCATGTTGGGAGCCTAGGATGTGTTCTAATAATACCTTTAATGTGCAGTGGTAAATGTGAATTTTAAACCTGCACTGAATATATACGTAGTATAAAACTAAACTACAACTTCAGTTAACCAGAATCACGTTTTTATGGTGTCTTCCCCAAATAATGCCTACAACTCCCTTTCTGAAAGTCTTTCTTCCCACACCCACAAATGCCTTCCTTGCCACTTTAGTAAATCAAGGAATTTATTACTTTCTGGCCATCTGGGTTTTCCTCTTTATTTATAATGAGGATCACATGGGTTTCTTCCCTGTGCACATGTTTGTGCATTTAAAAGGTTGTCTGTGGGGACCAAAGGATGCTAACAGGCTCTAACTTAAACTAGATGTAGGAAACAAATATATTAAACATGACTGGCAATGATTAAAATCATCTTTCTTTTGATGTATGTCTAACAGTATTTTATCATTTTATCTTTGGTGGAGAGTTTCATTGATTTTTTTAGTTCAAATCATAGAACTAACTTTCTTTTAATATATTTTCTGTTCATGATTTATAGCAAAGTTGTGTACTGAATTTCAAGCACCTTTTACTGAAATACAATATGAACTGAATGCATATTTCAGTGTATTGATTTATGCCAGTAACCTCTGATCAAGGAGCCCACTTCATTTATCCAAACAACTGATTCTGTCTTTAAAGAAATCTAACATTTATTGAATTTGTATAAGTCCCCTCAGTGAAACAAGCCAAAATTTTCATTGTGCTGTATTAACTTAAAATTGTACTTCACTACAGATATTTTTTTAAATGAGGTTCATGTTTTTCTCTTACAGGTAGTAAAAGGTGGTAGTGAATCAGAGCAATGTGCTACAGTTTATTGACTCATATATTTTTAGAAAAAAATGTTTGGACCAGTATTAGAAGGAAGTTTTTTCTCTTTATTTTCACTATATCAAGTATAGTAAAAAAAAAAATTGAAACCTTAGGAAATATTTTATTTGAAATATGAGTTTATATATATAATAACAGTTTTGAGATCCAGTCATCCAGTAAATTTGAAAATCTGTTCCCCTGATACTCTGTTAGGATTTGAAAGAAATCACTCCTGGGCTTTTCTATTATTTTGGCGGATGTAAACTTTTCTGCTTCTGGTAGCTGCTGATTCTCCCTTATGATGTCTTCCTTTACCCCTTTGGCTTGAAATTTTTATAGGATGTACTCCACTATAGTGAAGATTTTTCTTCTTCTTGCAGAAGTTTTGTGTGTTTAGAGTCATGGCAATCCCCACTGAGATCTTTTTAAACTTTGCTCCTATTTACTCCCCAGTGTTGCTGATCCTGAATTAATTTAATGTGGTATTTCTGGCTTTTTAAAAAGTTTTACTTAACTAATATTGTTGCACTTTGAAATGGTAGGGAATTTCAATAAAAGGACCATATTGTATTTGTAAGAATAGGCCAAAAAAACCCTTCAGATTTGTGAAAGCTTGAGAATTTCAAATATTACTGAAACATTTAAACACATTAGAAAATTACTTACATTTTAATGAAATAAATTAAATGATAATTTAAAACTGCTATTGGATATTAATGAAGATACTATATTTGTGGTAGAAGTGACAGATGCATAAAATGTTATTGTAGGTAGACTAATTCATAAAAATGAGAATATAAAGTTACTGAGAGCTCATTTTGAGGTAGGTAGTGTGAGTGATATTTTGTGTTCATTATTTTCTTTAATCTTTTTTTCCAGTACTGGGGATCAAACTCTCAACCTTGAGCCTGCCAGGAAGGTGCTTAAACTCCTGAGTCAAACTCTTGGCCCTATGTTTTTTGAGGCAGGGTCGTACTATGTAGTTCAGGCCAGCCTTGCTCACTTTGTAGCCCAAGCCAGCCTCAAACTCACAACACTCCATCTACCTCAGCCTCCGGAGTGCTGGAATTAAAGGTGTGCGACACATTCATTCCTTTTTAAGAAACAGAAAGATAACCAAAAATAAAAAACTAATGGAAATACCACACTTTCTTTATCCAAATAGATAATAGGAAATAGAGAGAGATCTTTTGCTAAAAGGAAGAGAACCAAAGGGGAAGGATGGGTGGTGGAAAGGAATGAAAACACAATCATGTACATGTACAACTTCTCACAAGGAATGCAATCATTATTTACTGCAAACACATACTAGTAAAAAGCTAAAATTGACAAAAACCTCACAAAATTCTAGTAGATTTAGTGGTAATTTTCCAACTAAATTCTGCTAAGTTCTCTATGTCCTTAATGTAATGTCTCAATATATTGAATTTTAAAAAACTTTATCACATTTACTAAGATAAGTGAAAGCTGATGAAAATTGTTCTTTTGTTTTCTTAATTGTAATGAATCTTCATATTGAGAGTAATGCTAAATTTCCATTTTCTATTATGATGTTCTAGGACTCTGAACAAACAAGTAATCCAGGTATGAATCTCAATAAGAACACATTTGTAAACACAGGAAGCACATTTGAAAACATAAATGAGTTACATGAGTTTGGAAAAATTTTTTCTCATACTTTTGATTCTCTTAAATGATTCTTCATAAATGATGTTTTATTTCTTTTAGGCTTTATTAGTTAAGTTAAATGCAGTTCCCAGCTGATCCAAACTTTTAAGGAAGAGATACATAATTTGTACATATAATTATTTCCTTTGCAGTGAGAACTTAAAAGAAAAATAAAGCAACCAAAATTTAAGAAGCATCAGCAATCGTTCACCCAGTATTAAAAGTCTATAAATTGCCTGTGGATTTCTTTTCTCCATTACCAAAGTTATTTTCAGGTTTCTACACATGAATTTAAGGATTCTATATTTTAAATTTAACCACTTTAGTCCACACTCAAGGTAGCTCCTCTGACAGGTAATTTGCCATTCTATGCTTATAATGTCAATAAGAACTGAATTCTACTTCTAGTATATGTTTTTAACTTCTACCTGACATATTTTTCATTGAATTTAACTGAAATTTTGCAAGATAAAAATTAAGGGAGGAGGGGTTAGGGAAGAAAAATTTATATCAGGTATGTTTTCAAGATTGCTGTTCCTCAAAACAACCTCCACAAACTTGTTCATTAAAGGACTGAGGATGTAGTTCTGTTGTAGAGTGCTTGCCTAGCATGTGTGAGGTCCAATCTCAAGACCACCATCAGAAAATAAAACCTCAAATATCCCACTTCTGACTTTTGCTTCATACTTTTGGAGACTTCGTGTAATCCCCTTGCTTGTAAGAATGGGATTAAAACTTACAAATATATCGGATTCTTACCCTTATTCTAGCATTTTGGAATTGTGAAGAAAGAAAAAGTCTGATTTTCTTTGGAAAAGTAAGTTAATGATATAAGAGAAACCATGATCTTCATAAAAAGGTACACATGATGGGGAATTCTTTACTTAAGCTAACAGTTTAACTACATAGTTATCTCCTCTCATTTCTTATCTCTATTGATTCAGTTCATTAACTTCACTGTACAAAAGCAAAAATCACCACTTACTCAAGTTTAAAGTTTTAACTCTTCTAATTGGGAATGAAAGATTGAAAAAAAGACAGATTTTTGGTGTCCGTTACCACAAATTAAAGCTTGGTCTAAACAATAATTGGTCCCTATCTTCTATTTTACAATGATTTTCAGGAGTTTTTTTAAATATGTTTCAAAAATATCTGTTTTTTTTTTTTTTTTTTGTACCAGGATTCAAACTCAGGATCTAGAGCTAGCCAGGCAGACACTGTACTGCTGGGCTATATCCCTGCCCCTAAGATCTGTGTACTTAGGTAGATATTTTTCTTGAAATCACTTTTCTGTTTCTTTGTTCAATATATTTTGTTCCTCAAAAGAGAATACAAAGGTAAATTACATATTAGCCCTTTGTATTCCAATCCAAGGTTATGCAAAGAATAAGATTTAATATACAATGAAAATAGTGACCAGATGTAATGGAAAATTTGCTAATTAAACATTCAAAAATTAGGTCAGAAATTAAATATTCAAAAGTTATGCAAAGATGTAGTGTTTAAAATGTTTGCAAATTGCAAATTATTTCCAAAAGAGAAAAGCCAAAGGACAGACATCAATATGACTTCCAAAGGCTTTCAGAGTTGAAAAAAAAATCTAAATGGAAACAATAATGAAAATAAAGGAAATAATATGTCGGACTGTCTCCCCATATATAAACATGCTAAAAATTCAGTTTTGCACCAGTCACAGTAACATCTTTTAGAGATTAGGTTTTCATTAATTGCTTTATTTTGTCTTACCAAAGCATAGTCCAACACTACACAAATCCAAACTACAACTTTGCTGAAACACAGATCTTTTTACAGATCTTTTTTTTTTTTTTTGGCACCGGGGATCGAACTCACAGGCTCGCACCTGCCAGACAGGCGCTTAAGCCGCTGAGCCAAACTCCCGGCCCTTGAAACACAGATCTTGAATTAACAATTTTATTAACTGGAGTTGAAAGAAGATTTTACCCAGCCTACTGTCATGAAGCATGTGCTGGAACAGAACATTGCCTATGAATTTGTTTCTAATGATATTATCTATATCACTGTTAAGAATTGAGATTCTAGGATTTTCTTTAATTTTATCTTGTTATTCTATGGCGTCGAAGCACCTAGCACTTCTGGTTGACTGATAACCCATCACATTAACCAAGAAGACATTGCAGGTTTCCTTGTTGTTAAAACTTGCAAAACAGTATCATAAGCAAGTAAATAGAATAACGTTAAGCTTCAACTGCGTTGTGTATTGGTTATGTAGACTTTTCCTAAAGTGCACAAGTCAGGGAAAATAGTACAGTGATGTCATTTTTTTCTTACTAAAGTAGTATGTGGGTTTTAGAATCTGAAAAGAACCTGGAGGCAAAGAAGGCAAGGGGTTGCTCTAAGAAATGCTTGCTGTCTGCAACAACAAATCACTGGTTGAAACTGGCAAACTTGACAAGATGCTATGAATCTAGAAATGATAGAGAATGAACCTGATCTTGTGGACTCCAAATATTAGCCAGTCAGTTTTGTTCATTAAAGACTTGCTAGGAAGTGTGGCAAAAGTTGGAGCGGGTAAAGATTAAATGAAATATCCCCATTTTGCTAAGCCCCCACGTAACTGGATTGCAGTTTATTTCCCTTGCAAATCTTAATATTGAACTGCTGAGACTATGGCCTAAAGCCTCCTATCTTGCTCCTGACACCCTCCAATTACTATATTCAAAAATACACCTCTGTGGTAAGAATCCCCAGTGTTTATCTTAACTGTGCCACTGAACTACAGATTTCACATCCAACTTCCTTCTTGAAATTTGTACTCATACAGTTGAGAAACATCCCAACCTACCGTGTCTAAAATTGAACCAACATACCTGGCACACAAGATGAACCTGCCTTTCTCTCTTTCCGGTCCTCGCCATCTCAACACATACCACTAATATCCCCCACTTAATAAAATCCTAAACCTGCAATTGTCATTGATAATTTTCTTTCAGTCACTACTCCCATCCAGTCAATCCAAAAACAATTCCTATCGTTCAACCTGCAAAATATATTCCAGAGCCCCTATTTTCCCAGTACTGAGAATCGAAGTCTCAGTGGTGCCGCACCACAGAGCTACATCCACAGCTCATTTTGATTTACTTCTTTACTTATTTACTTATTCATTTTTTATTTTGTGACAAGGTCTCGCTCAGTTGCCCAGGCAACAAAAACCTTCTGACACCCTTGCCTCAATGTCTCTCAGTGCGGGTGTGCACCACCGCCTCACCTGGCTGTGTTACAGATGCTCCCCGTTTTCTCTGGCTCACTTTGCTCAAAACTGCTACTGGTTCTTGCTATGAAATATGCCAAACTAACTTTACAATTCTTTCCCTTCTTTTGTTTTCCATTTCCTACAGAGTAGCTTTAGGCATGTGTGAGACATAATCAGATAACGTCTCTATTGCCTAAAACCCTTCACTGACTCCCCTTGGACTGTCATCCAAACTCCTTGGCAGTGGCCCACAATGCATTCTGTAATCTGCTCCTCCTCTCCCTCTCTATCTTCTACCACTTCTTTCCTGCTCACTGGACTCCGGTCACATTTCTTTTTTTTTTTTTCTATGCCCTGAATATAACAAGTTCACACAGCCCTTCGTTTTTGCTCACTATTTTCTTCAGATCTCCAGTCCTGTGTTCTGATATTGTATGTCTGGCTTCCATATTTTTCTGGCCTGATCATTCAATATAAAACATTCCTCCTCTGATCCACATCACCTTTTTCATTTTCTCCACTTAACTAATTGTCTAAAATCATTTCATTCTCTTGTTTAGTTGCTTATGGTCTTTCATGCCCTTTCTTCTCCATGCCACAAAATATAAGAGATGTGCACGTGTCTTCCACTGTATCCTCAATGTTAAGAATACCAAATGAGACATAGCAGATTATAAAATGCTGCTTTAATATATGACAAAAATATTTGTTCAATGAATGATTTAAGAATGAATAATGAATAAAATACCGCTTACTACTTTTAATTCATGATTTTATTTGCTTGATATTGTACTGTTTGTTGAGTCTTCAGATGTGTAACAAGGTTAGAATTTTGTTTTATAAAGTAATGAAACAAGGAGCAATATGATTAACACTTTTTATGGAAGTGCTTGGAGTTTGTCAAAATCTAAGATGAAGAGTAGAAAAAAAGAAGATAAAAACTAAGAATCTAAAACCTTTAAATTTTAGAAACAAGAAACACAGTGGATACTATTGAACATCTAGGGTGATCAACTGTTTGTTTGGGATGGTGGGTTGGGGTATGATCTCTGGATTTGAGATTTTAAGTTTTAAGACTAGGACAAGTCAGTTAAGCCAGTTAAAATTAAGAACATCTGCCTTTTTTAAAAAATATTACTTTACTTTCCCAAGTAGTAGAAGCCCTTAGGAAATTATGGATTAGCTTTTCTTCATTTAAAACATAGGATACAGGAAGATTTTTTAGACAGATATTTTCTTCAGGGAGGCTGGTAGAAAAACAAGTTAATACCATCGATGATTAAATGAGAGGTTTAGGAATATTCATACAATCCTTGAAAGAAGAGGAAAGAGAGTATCAGAAACTCTAATAGTTGTGTTCATTTATTGTGGTTATCTATCTTCTTAAATATATTAATTATTTTACTGCATATTTTTAAATTGTTTATTTCTATGAATACTGTTTCTTTAATTTTTGTAATTTTTTCTTACTATTTTTTCCATTTCATCATTATTATTACATATTTGCAGTACATTATTTTTACATTCTTGTAAGGAATTGATATATATATAATACATCTTAATTCATTTATATTCCTTCCTCCCATCTCTTGGTTGCCTTTACATTATGCCTTCTATTTTTCTGCTTTTTGTGTTTACCTCTCAATTATAATACTCATAGTTCATTTAACAAAATATAATATTTTGTTACATAAGATATTTGCTAATAAATGTCTTACCCTTCTCAAAAATAATATATGAACATTAGAACACTTTAGCTACAACTTCTTTACCCATATTTGGCATTTTAGAGATATTCAGTATTTTCAATTTCTCAGGTAAACGTACTGTATCATATTTTTAGCCAGTGTTTCTGGATTTACCTATGTATTTCAAATCATTATTCATCATTCTTTCATATATCTCTTTTTCTTTCTGAGTTCAGTTTAGTTTTTCCCAAATTATATCCTTATAATTTGCTTTTTTCTCAATTATATCCTTTAATTTTCCTTTATAAAAGTAGGGATAATATTAAAATCATGGTTTTTGTTTAAAACTGTCTCATATAGTACCTTTATAAATGATGCAGAGATGAGTAAAGACTACTGAAATAACAGTTACTTTCCCTTAGCACTTTTGAGACATGAGTCTTGGGACTTAAAGCATCTATTTTCCTTTTTAGAAAGTTAGCTGTCAGCCCATTTTGTTCCTTTTTAAATACATATTTGTTTCATAAATGTATTTGGCCTTAATTTATTTCCTTCTTTTTGAGTGGTATTTAGTTGTATGTACCTTACTCAAGGTATGTTTAGCTTTCTTGAAACTGGAAGAATAGCAGAGAGGGAAAGAGAGAGAAAGAGGGAGCTATAAATCAATTCACACACCAGTATGTGAAGTCACACTTTGTGAACCTTATTCATATATTTTTCTGTTAAGATTTCCCCAATTCCTTTTCTTTCTTCTGTTGAACCATCTCACACTATTTTTTAGCCTGTATGTTGTCTCATGCTTTTTTTTTTTGTTTTCCTTTGTTTCTCTGGGCAACATTAGGGGTGTTTTCTTTAGCACTGTCTTCCCATTAGTTATTTCTTCATTGGTGTTTATTGTGTCTGCTGATTTTCTTAATTTCAATTATTATGTTCTTATTTCTAAATACTATAATGAGTACTGATTGAAAACTCTCTTGTTATTTTATAGTGTTTTATTTTTTTATATGGTTTCTCAGAAATTTTCTATTTTTCAAATAATTTAAAATATACTTATGTCATAGTCTGTGTATGGTGCTTTTATTTTTTATATGCTTGACTGTTTTTCATCTTACTGAGAAAGAGTCAGTCCTACTGACTTGCCTGCAAGATTTCCTCATGTTTTATAGTTAGGAATTTGAGGTCCTGCCTCCAAGGGCTGAATGTATGGAATCCCCACACATCCCCCACCTTTTTAAAATCCACTCTGTGAATTTTTCTCTCCTTTTGGAGAGCATAAACTCAAGTTTAAGACCTTTTTGAGAAACTTTCAGGAGTGACTGTGTTGTCATTGCAATCCCTTCTTTGATAAGACAGATAAAGGTGTCCGAAAACCAAAATGTCACAACTGTTTATCATTCATTTCCCCTATTTTCTCCAATTTTAGCTAGTAGAGATTTCTGGAGTGTTCTTTTTTTTCCCATTTTGCTTTTAAAAGAACATTTATTATGTTTTATCCAGTGTATAACTTATATATGTATTTTTCTTTCAGTAAGATTATTTGCTGTTGGATTAAAAAACATAGTACATCTTTTTGATAAAATTGGGCCAACATTAAATTTTATTTTCACATTAATCTTTTTAAGAAAATAAAGTGCTAGACCCAGCACAATCCATCAGGGGAACGCTTGGCCAGCCTCACAGGACACAGAGGTTCTGAGCCCAGCCCAGCCAGAGCCCCAGAGCAGCTCATCAGGGAGCAACCAGCATAGCTGCAGGAGAATTTGAGCTCTGCCCATTAGAGTACAAGGTGAGAGCTCCACTGTACATGGATGCGGCCATGCAGCAAATCCTGGAGTTTGCGAATTTTGCGAGCCAAGAGCAGGGCCCCAGCACCATATGCCCAGTGTATGTGTGTGTGGGTGCATACCCAGGCTTGCCCTGCACTCTAGAGGCTCTGAACTCCTCACAGCCAGACACAAGGTCCTGTTGATGCCACACTACGGGGTGCACTCTGCTCATCTGCCTGGGTCCCAGAGATTCGAACCTCCACCCAGCCAGGCACAAGGTCAGAGCACCACACCCCAGAGGTGTATCTCTGCTAGCCACCTGGGTTGCGGAGGTTCTGAACACTACAAAGCCAGGCACTAGGACCAGGCAACAAGTTCCAGAGGTGTGCCCCTGCTAGCTGCAGGGAGGTTACAAACTTTGTCCTGCCCAGCGTCCCAGAGCAACCCAACAAAGTACATCAGGGGAACACACGGCCAGCTTCACTGTCCACAGAGCATGAGGATCCAGCACTATAGTCTGAGGGTGTGCCCTGGCTAGCCACAGGGATATTGGAGGACTGAAGCTCTACCCAGCACAGTGTTCCAGTGAAATCCATCAGGAGGCTTCCTGACCAGCCACACAGGTCCCAGAAGAAAATGACAAAATGGAAGAACAAGAGGCAGGCTCAGTCCCCCACCCAATGAGAACAAACCCAAGAGACACTGAAATGGAAGACACTGGGAATAACACAATTGAACTTTCTGAAGTAAATAAACAACTCCATGAATCTATAGAGGAAATCAGGTCAGAAATAATCTCTCAGCTAAAAAATGAAATGACAAACATTATGAAAGAAATGTTGTATCTAAAGAAGATCAAGATAAAAATAGGAGAACATAAGAAAATGATGGAAACTTTGAATGAACAAAATAAGACACAAATAGAATCACATTCAAATGGTAGTTCAGGAAATTAAAAATTCAATTGAAAGTTGGCAAAACCACTTGAATGAAGCTGAAGATGGTCTCAGACCTCAAAGACAGCATGAAAGCTTATGATCACAAAAGTAAAGATCTCTTAAAAATAACAAGGAACCAGGAAACAACAATTCAACACCTACAAGATGATGCCAAGAGAAACCGCACAAGATTAACAGGCATACATGAAAAAGAAGGGGTCAATACGAATGACTTATAAAGACTGTTTGCAAAAATAATAGCAGAAAATTTTCCAAACATGGGAAGAGAATCTGATATACAGGCAAGAGAGCCATACAGAACCCCAATTAACCATAACCAAAATAAATCTTTACCCAGACATATAATAATTAGGGTATCAGAAATACAGCAAAAGAACAAAATACTAAAAGCTGTCAGAGAAAAGAAACAGATCACCTATGAAGGAAAGCCTATCAGAATCACATCAGACTTCTCAACATGAACCTTCAAGTCAAGAAGAGCTTGCAGTGAAGTATTTCAAATCCTGAAAGAAAACAACTTTCAACCAAGATTGTTGTATCCTGCTAAGGTATCTTTAAAAATTGATGGAGAAATAAGATACATTCATGACGAAGAACAACTGAAGACATTTATGGCCACCAAACCAACACTACAAAGAGTAC
Source organism: Dasyprocta punctata (assembly GCA_004363535.1). Taxonomy (NCBI): domain Eukaryota; kingdom Metazoa; phylum Chordata; class Mammalia; order Rodentia; family Dasyproctidae; genus Dasyprocta; species Dasyprocta punctata. The sequence goes on along the minus strand of RJWM01014249.1, from coordinate 39,741 downwards.
TGAAAGACACTCTAGAAAGAGACAAAGATAACTACAATCTGAAGAACAACAATAAAAGGAAACCACTAAGCAGGGCGAACAATTAAACAGAAAATGTAGAAAACCAACAAGAGTAAGATATCATGACAGGGAAGAATCAGTACATATCAGTTATATCAATCAATATAAATGGTTTCAACTCACCAATAAAAAGAAACAGACTGGCAGAGTGAGTTAAGAAACAAAATCCAACAATATTCTGTGTACAAGAAATACATTTATCTCAAAAGGAAACTCACAGACTAAAAATCAAAGAATGGAAAACAATACTTCATGCAACAGGAACCCAGAAAAAAGCAGGGGTAGCTGTTATATTTGCAGACACTGTGAACTTCAAACTGAGAATGATCAAAAGAGATAAAGAAGGCCACTGCATACTTGTTAGGGGAAAACTTCAAGAGGAAGAGATTACAATCATAAATATATATGCACCAAATATAGAAGCACCCAACTATGTAAGATAAATCTTAATAAACATGAAAAACCAAATAAACAATAATACAGTTATAATGGGGAACCTTGACACCCCACTGTCACAGAGACAGATCAACCAAACAAAAAATCAGCAAAGAAATAGCAGAACTGAATCAAACTTGTGAACAAATGGACTTAGTAGATGTATACCAAGTGCTCTACCCATCAACATCAGAATACACATTCTTCTCAGCTGGACATGGGTCATTCTCTAAAATACATCATATACTAGCCCACAGAACATGCTTAAGTAAATACAAAGGAACTGGAATAATTCTATGCATATTATCTAATCATAGCACAATAAAATTGGAAATTAATGACAAAAACCCCACAAGGACTCCACAAACACATAGAAACTAAGTAATACTCTCCTAAATAGTTGATGGGTCACAGAAGAAATTAAAGAAGAAATTAAACAATATCTAGAATCAAATGAAAATGCAAATACTAATTACCAGAACCTAATGATGTACCTCAAACTTCTAGAAAAAAAAAGAGCAAGTCAAGTTCAAAGCCCAAAGAAGGGAGGAAATTATCAAGATCAGAGCAGAAATTAATGCAATTGAAACTAAGAAAACAATACAAAGAATTAATGAAGAGTTGGTTCTTTGAAAGAATAAATAAAATTGATAAACCCCTAGCCAACCTTATCAAAAGAGGAAAGATAAAACTCAAACCCATGCAATAAGAAATGAAAAGGATAAAATAACTACAGACCCTGTGGAAATACAGAAGATCATCAATACCTACTTTGAAAATCTTCACTCACGTAGATTCAATAACACAGAAGAAATGGACAGATTCCTAGAAACCTATGAATTACCAAAGCTGAATCAAGAAGATGTAAAACTGCAGAATAACCTAATTTCAGCTAATGAAATTGAAAATGCAGTTACAACTTTACCAACAAAGAAAAGTCTAGGACCTGATGGATTCACTGCTAAATTCTATAAGAAATTTAGGAAAGACTTAATGCCAACACTCCTCAAACTCTTCAATGAAATTTAAAGGGAAGCAAGTCTCCCTAACTCATTCCTGGAAGCAAGTATTACCCTAACACCAAAACCAGGGAAAGACCCAACTAAAAAAGAAAACTACAGGCCAATCTCCCTCATGAACATAGATGCAAAAATCCTCAATAAAATACTGGCAAATAGAACACAGCAAGTTATCAGGAAGATTATGCACCATGATCAAGTGGGATTCATCTCAGAGATGCAGGAATGGTTCAACATATGCAAATCAATAAATGTAATATAAGGCCAAGAACAAGAACCACATGATCATCTCAATAGATGCAGAAAAAGATTTCAACAAAACCCAACACTCATTCATGATAAAAAAAAAACCCCTACAGAAAATCACAGTAGATGGTCTCTACCTCAACCTGATAAAAGCCATGTTTCATAAACCAACAGCCAACATCTTATTAAATGGACAAAAACTGAGAACTTTCAACCTAAAATCAGGAAAAAGACAAGGATGTCTATTATCACCACTCTTATTCAATATAGTTCTGGAAATATTAGCCAGAGCAATTAGACAAGAGAAAGAAATTAAAGGAATAAGCGTAGGAAAGGAAGAAGTAAAATTATCATTGCTGGAAGGTGATACAATACTCTGCATAGAAGACCCCTAAAAATTCATTGAAAGACATCTAGATGTATTAACCAAATTCAGTAATGTTTCTGGATACAAGGTCAACACTCAAAAACCAATTGCATTCTTGTACACAAACACCCAGCACACTGAGAGAGAAATAAAGGAAACGACACCCTTCTCTATAGCATACAAAAAGTTGAAACACTTAAAAATCAATCTAACAAAGGAAGTAAAAAAATATGTACAGTGAAAATTACATTACTCTGAAAAAGGAAGTTGAAGAGAATTTCAGAAAATGGAAAGCTATTCCCTGTTCATGGATAGGAAGAATAAACATTGTTAAAATGACCATTCTCCCAAAATTGTTATACAGATTTAATGAATCCCAATCAAAATACCACTTGCTTATCTCACAGAGCTAGAGAAATCATACCTGAAATTCATCTGGAACCAGAAGAGACCTAGAATGGCAAAGGCAATTCTGGGCAACAAAGGTACGGCAGGAGGCATCACAATCTCCGACTTGAAACTATATTACAAAGCTACTGTGATCAAATGGGCATGGTACTGGAATCAGAACAGACCTGAAGATCAATGGAATAGATTAGAGGATACAGTCACAACTACAAATACATTCAACCACCTCATCTTTGAATAAGGGGCCAAACATGTACATTGGAAGAAAGATAGCCTCTTTACTAAGTGGTGCTGGAAAAACTGGCTTTCCATATGCTGTAAACTAAAACTAGATCCATGTCTATCACCATGCACTATAATAAAGGCAAAATGGATAAAAGATCTGAATATTAAAAGAGAGACACTAAATTTCCTAGAAGACAAAGTAGGTAAAAAACTGATGACATAGGAGTAGGCAGAGAGTTTACGAAGAAAAATCAAACTGCATGGGAAACACTTCCCAGAATCAACAACTGGGATCTCATCTTATTAAAATGTTCTTGCATATCAAAAGAAATCTCCAACAGAGTGAAAAGAAAACCCACAAATTGGGAAAATATCTTAGCCAATTGTCCATCAGACAAAGGACTTCTATCTAAAACATATAGAGAATTTTAAAACAATGAGACCCCTAAAATTCAAGGACCCAATCCAAAAATGGGCATGTGAGATGAATAAACACTTCTCAGAGGAAGAAATATAAATGGCAAATAAATATATGAAAAATTGTTCAACATCAATGGTCATTCAGGAAATGCAAATTAAACCAACACTGACATTCCATCTCACTCCAGAAAGAATGGCAAAGATAAAATATCAACCAACAACAAATGCTGGAGGGGCTGTGGGGAAAAAGGAACTCTTCTCCACTGTTGGTGGGAGTATATATTGGTACAACCACTGTGGAAATCAGTGTGGAAATTCCTCAAGAAGCTAGGATTAGAGATCTCATTTGACCCAGCTATCCTGCTTCTGGGCATTTTCCCAGAAGAATTGAAAACATCATATCACAGTAATATTTGTGCACCCGTGTTTATACAACCCAATTTGTAATAGCCAGATCTTGGAAACAACCCAAGAGCCCATCAGTCAAGGAATGGATAAAAAAGATGTATTTTTATACAACGGAGTACTACTCAGCTATCAAGAAATGTTGCACTGAGAGTTTTATAACTAAATGGACACAACTTGATACCATACTCATAAGTGAAATAAATCAAACTCACACGTATAAATACCGTATTACCTCCCTAGTGGAAAAAACTGAAACAGTGTATATGATCCAAAATCTACAATAAATACTGTGTAAGGGTAAGAAACTGCTCAAAGAGCAAAAGTAATTGGGAAAGAGGAAAGGAGGAAAGAAGGAAGGGAAAAGGAAAAAGACATAAATCTGTATATATGTATATGTAAGATAGCTAAAATTACTATGGTACTGAATGTATCAGTCACTGAAAAAGAACAGTTAATACTCATATGATTAGATCAGTTTTACATGTCTACATCTAAACAACCATGTTGAAGGTAATGATATGCAATATTACAACCACTGACAAATTCCTATCATCTTGCTTTGTAAACCTGTAATGTTACTGTTTTGGATTTACTGTTGTCGTTTGTTTCTCTCTTTTGCTTTTTGTCTTTCTTTTCTGTGTCTTTTTTCTCTTAAATAAAAAGAAAATAAAGTGCTCACAATTAATTATGATTGAATTAAGAATTACTTGGTTATAAGAACAAAAATGAAATAAGACCTTACAGTTGATTCTGGCCTTCTTGTTTTACAAAGAAAATCTGTCATGTGCTTGGGTTCAGGCATATGTGTGGATTATATGTAGTGAGAGTCTGTCACCAATTCCCTTCAATCTCAACTACTTTTCCTCCTGCCACTTGCCTTTTGCCTCTTCAGTCTAAGCTGTGACTCAGTTGTGACTTATATGAGAACTGGATATTAAAGTCTTTATATGAAGAAAAGAAAACGTCACAGGAAAGAAGTCTGATGCAATTAGAAAAGAAGAGAATTCCTCTAACCACCTGTGTACATAACTCTATATGTTCATGTGTGTGTGTGTGTGTGTGACAGAGACATATGACATGTATTATATATGCATGTAAGTATTCTGAGACTGATGAAATACTTAGAAATTTTAATGCAAACAGTTTTGTATGTTCAGAATAGGTATGTCTGTATTTAGTTTTGATAGTGATTTCTATAATTGTTTCTGCAAGTCAGTACAAAAATAGCTAGTTCATTCCTACCACCTGTATAGTTGCCACAGAGAGAGAAATGGATGATAACAGATAGATGAACACCATTATATGTTTATTCTTCACTATTTCCAAATAAATCATATGATAGCAATATTGGGAGGCTATTCAACTTAGTATTTCTGTTCCTGCATTCTAATCTCTAAGTTTTTTTGTAGACAATAGAACTTTACAAGAATTCAAAAGTTGGATACGAAAGAGTAGATAGCTAATTCTAAATGTTATTTGAATAAATTTGCGTCTGAAAAGTCCTAAGAAATCTTCTTTTAAGAGAAATATTCTGTAAGTCCAAAACATGTACTATTCATAAATCATTTAATTTGGAGGAACTTGACTCTTACATTCCTGCTAGCATCCCTGGGGTCACAAAAAAGCTCCATAGGGGTATTTTTTAAAAAATTTGCTTTCTTTCCTTGTGGTTTGTTTTTAATTGATAAGTAGTAACTGTGCTTACTTAAGGTGGACAATGTGATGATATAGTATGTGTGTACATTTGTCATAATCAACAAGGTATTTAGCATATCTATTACCTCAGACATTTTTTCTTCTAGTAATCTACTATAATAGCTCTTGTGAAATATTCAATAAAATAGTGTTAACCACAGTCATGATACAGTGCAGTAAGATAATAGAGCTTCTTCCTCCTCTCTTCGTGTAAATTTATACTGAAGTTTTTGATACTGTTTTGTTTCTTCTCCTGTAATCAATATGAAATATGCTGAGATTTTGCTTGTAGCAGGACCAAGAATGTTACCTAGGTCAACCAATAAGTCTGCCTGCCTTTTAAGCACATATATCGGAAGGGAATATTTATACACAATATACATATGCCATATATACTGTAAAAAAAAAGATTATGGAAAACAACCCATTATGTATTTGGGTCATAAAATGGTGGTGATGATATATTTTCATCTGAAACAACCAAATGGGATCAGACAGGGTATCTCTCTACTTGTTTAGTTTTTTATAAATACGTTTCTTAACTGTAAAATGTTTTAAGATAACTGAACGTGTTTGTAGTTTTAATGGTTTCCATACCCAAATTCATCTTTGTTTTTTCAGATGATGGTGCCTCTCTGTTAACTGAACGACTCTGGTAAGGTTTTTCTACTCTTTGTAAATCTTCATGAAATGCTTTTCTTTCTTAGATTCAAAAGGTTTTATTTGCTCTATTTTATGATTGGTTAAGTTCACTGAATTGGTTTTCTGAAGGCAATCTATTAGTATTTTAGAATGTCTTGTTTCTTATGTTGCCAATTAAAACCAAAATTTCAGTTTTCAATCAGATTTTATCAACAAATATTTTTACATTCACATATACTTCACTTATTCAAACTTTAACAGTCTTCCAATTAACTAGAAAAGTACTATTTTGATATTGTTTTAGTAGTTACAAGTAACATTGTGGGTACATTGGTAGTAAAACAACCAAAAGTTATCACCATGAATAATTATTTTTTGCTTCTCTATTAATCTTACAATGGAAGAAAAAGACTTTAAATGTCTTAATTTACATAATTTCTCAGACTTATTATGGTTATTCGTTGAAAACTAAATCGAATGAGTTTGGCAGTCAACCTACCTCTGTGAAAATTGCTCCCCTTTTATGTTATATTGGAGGAATAAAACCAGTATATCTTGTGTTTTTACAGTACTAGAAAATTAGTTTTTGTGGATTCTTTTCATGTTACTAGACTTATAAAGACAAGACTTTATATCTGATTGTTTCCTGTTTTACTTCCCTGATAGTTTAGAACAGATTGAGGAAAAAAATGGATTTTTTTTCTTAATTGCAATAAAGAAAAAAGTGTACATAATTCCATGCTTGTATCATCTTCTCCCTTTCATCAGACTACATACACTACTTTGTAAAATATGAGTTGGCCCAAGTGGTAGCTGGTTAGAAGAGAAATAACAAGAATCTTGGAGATGTAAGAAAATTCTCACAGACTTTGGGTAAGAAAACAGAATAGGACAACTAAGTGGGATGCTGTATGGAGTGTGACTCAAGGAAAAGCAAATACTGGAGAAAAATATATTAGATCAGTACTTCTCAAACTACGGTTTTCCTATTTTGTTAAAAGACAGATTATGAGGAAAGTATGATTCAGGACTCAAAAGTTTCAATTTGGCTCCCAAATGAAGTCAAAGCCACTAGTTTAAGGATCACACTGTGAATTCTATGACAGCAAGGATTTATGTAATTAATTCTCTCCCACTGCCTGCTTTCCAAGTGACTCCATTCAAGACATTAATTTTCAAGTATTTGATCGAGATCTGATTTTAAAGTCTTTTCCACTGTGCAAAGAACAGGACTAGGGCAAAAATGTTCAGTTTTTGTTAAGTCACACACAAAAAGACTTGGTTTTAACTAATTCCCCACATCTATTTTTCTACACATTGCCCAACTAATACAGAGTGAACTATAATGGATCAACTAAAAGTCCAACATTTTAAGTAAATAATTTTACAGTGAAATAGAACAGTTTATGTAAATAGTTTATTTTCCTAATATTGCAATCTATTCAAAGGCAATCACACCATCATATCGTAACAGGCAAATTTAAAAAACAGCAAAGAATGGTCATGGTACAGTTTTCACGAAGTAGATATTATTATCTTCACTCTGTTTAAAAGTACTTGATTTTTGCCCTGAAAATGTAGGAAAGTGGTTTTGGTTTTGTACCATATTCCTGTGTGCATTATGAATGCTATGTGGTTTAACTGTCCAGCTGGTTCACATGTCAAAGTGATTAGTGAGAAAACAGGATAGACACTTGAGTAGGCAAGGTAGGAGAATAACCATAAATAGTGAAGGCAAAAAGCCTACTCCACTAGGATGCAGAAAGCTGAAGGATTTTCTGAATTCTGGAGTCATATCGAAGCCTGATGACTATGGAATTGAAAGTTCCAAAATCAGTCTCCTGTTCTGCTAGAATTTTCTTTACATGAAAGTTTCTTAAACCAAATTGTATATCAGGATCACTGGTAGAATTGAAAAAAACTATAGCACCTGGATAACACCAGACAGATTAGAGTCTCTCAAGATTAAACATGACACCCAAATTTTGATATTTCACTTCCCTGGTGATTCTATTAGGAATTGCCATTGAAGTTCAGTGATTTATATTAGTCTAGTTCACAGCGTGCTATACTGTGAAGCACACTTTGAATAGCAAGGGTCTTTAGTTCTCATTAGTTTCTCTTTATGTTTTTGGATGGTCAGAGACTCCCTATTGATGAGAGAAGGTGGTGAAAGATAAAAAGAGGAAACTCTGAAATGGCACATGGTTGATCCTTGGGTACAATCAGTAACTATCCACATGACTAGATTCACTGGTCAATGCAAGAATACCTATATCAAAATATTTAATTAATTCATATGGTACCTGAGCTTGCATTGTTAATATTCATTTCATTGCAGTACATTTCAAACCTTTCTGTGAAATGCAATTGCTTTGGTGAACTTGTCGTGAAAACAGCAGACAGAAATTGATGGTGGAGTGAGCAGGGATCTGAGTTTAAATAATCATCCTGGATTATTGTAATCATGAATGCAACTTGGCAGCCATTGCTTTAGATTGCAAATCACCATCCTTCTTGGCCTTTCAATATGCATATATATTATCCCTCTGTAAATTAATTATATATAAAATTATAAGTCAGCAGAGCTTGATATACCAATAATGAAATACTAGTAACTAAGAGTTCTGTGTTGCCCGGCACTATTCTGAGAGTTCCATATATACTTGAGCATCTCCAGATAACATTTGCTATTACTTTCCTTTTTATTTATATATGGGGAAACTGGCCCACAGAACTTTAAATTTTTCAAGTTCACGTAGCCTGTAAATGACAGAACTGAGATTTAAACTCAGGCAGTCTGGCTCTATATTCCATGCTCTACTAAACTGCCAATCAGCTGTCAATTGATTCATGTATTCAACAAACATTTCTAGTGCAGCTTCTATGCATGCGTCATTTTTAAGGTACTAGTAATAGAACGTTAAGGAGAATAAAACCTCTTCCATTATTGGGTTGTGCTTCTGGTGAAAGATAAATGCTCTTGATTTAGAACAACAAGTATTTTTTAAATACCTCAACATCAAAGAAAGAAGACATAGGTTCAAATATGACCAATTTCATTTGCTTCTAAGTAATCATAGCGAATATGTAGTAATCTAATGCAATAATGTCATATATATAATATATAAGTATATATATTTTATATTTTATATAATTTAATACATTATAATACATATTATATATGACAATACTTTTCATCATCACTGACTAGAATGTAAGAAGTTTTGTGTATATGTTTGCTAAAGAAATGTCATAGTAAAAAGGATTGATTTTCCTTATGGTAGCAGAAATTGAGGGAATTGGCACCCTAGGTGTGAGGAAGGCATTGGTGACAATGATTGTGGTGTTAGTGTTGACACTGGTACTAGTAAAGGTAGCACTTACCAAAATGGTAATGATTGTGAAATGATGAAATTCATGGTAACTACCATCATTCAGTAGTATTTACTATGGCTCAGGCATCGTGTTAAAATTTCCACATTGTTGTTTCATTTAATCCATCGCATAACTGTGTGAAGTACTACATTATTACCCATATTGTAAAACTGGAGAGGGAATAAGGAAATATAGCATGCTCCTGGCTTGAACTACTGGTAAGACCACCTAATGGGATAGTCATACATGTACCACCAGGGATTTTGAGTTACCTGGCAGCAAGACATATGAATTGCAGACCTGTCGTAAATGTGTTAAGCAGCTCTCCTAGGTCACATAGGTAAATAAGTATGGAACTTAAATTGGAATAGTTTGTATCCACTATTGCTGTTTGATAAACTACCCGAAATCTGAGGTTCTTATACTAAACACTTGTTATCCTTCATGATGGGCTGACTAGGTAACTGTTCTGTTCTATAAAGGGTTGTTTGGGTCACTCACATGACAACATTTAACTCAGCGCTGCACTAAGGTTGTATTGTCCTCCGTGGCCTCTCTTTCTATATGGTGAGTCATTCTTCAGGAGCTTTCCATGGGGTATTTTGCCCTAGCATAATAGCTGGGCATTCATATACCATAATGTTTGGTTCTAAGGAGTACTGTAAAGGACAAGTTGTTTAAATACTTCTTGTATCATGCTTACTAAAGTTTCATATGTCAAAATAAGTTACATGGTAATTGGGCGTGGTAGCATATACCTGTTGTCTTGGTTACTGTTCTCTTGCTGAGACAAAATACCCAACACCCAAAATGAAGGAAGAAAGGTTTATTTAGCTCACCATTTGTAGAGCTGTCAGTTCATTAACAGCTGGCTCCAAGACAGGGTGGCATGGCACTGGAGCAACACTACAAGGCAGCAGCCAGAGCAAAAGCAGGGGGAGCAAGCCCCTTCTCCTCCCATATATTGTACACAGGCCACCTCCCCCTCTCAAGGGTGGGTGTAGCTGCCACAAAATCTCTGTGCCCTCCTTTGCACAGGATGAGGATATTTACAAAGTAAAAACGCTGGCTCCCTGCTGACTCTCTCAGTTAAACTTCTAAACTTCTCAAGATGACACAGTGTATCAACCATAACACCTATAGTCCCAAGATTTGGGAAACTGAGGCAGGAGAATCTCTGTGAGTTTCAGGCCAACCTTGGCTCTATAGTGGGTTCAAGACCAGCATGGACTATATAGAGAGACCCTGTCTGAAATCCAAACCAAAACAAAACAAAACAAATATTAGATTATGGTTCATTGTAGAGTCAATATAGGAACAGACTACACAAGGCAAAAATACCTAGGGGAAAAAGGGGTGTTCATCTACTATATCAGACATGGCTGTCTCTGGCCACTATAGTCTATGGTCAATCCTCTGTATCGGCCAAAAGTGTGTCAAAATATTTAAGAAAAACAAATTGCATTTGTACTGAACATGTAGACTTTTTTTGTTCTCGTTATTTCCTTTACAATGCAGTAGAACTATTCACACAACATTTCCATCGCTAGGCATCCTAAGTCATCTAGAGATGATTTAAAGTGCACAGGAAGATGTGGGTAGGATATATATCAATATAATAGTATTTGATATAAGAGAATTAAACATCTGTGGATTTTAGTGTCCATAGAGTTTTCTAGACTCATTTCCTCCCACATACTGTGAGACAAGAACATTTGAATTACTATACTACACACTCTCTCTGAAGAAATTACAAGCGGACACTGAAGTTTGGCCTGATAGCATTTGACTGTAATCCCGCACTGGGAAGGGGAGGCCAGAAGATTGCAAGTTGGAGCCCAGCTAGGGCAATTTAGCTACTTGGCAAAGACTGGTGTCAAAAAAATAAATAAATAAAAATGATTTTTAAAAATGAAAGAGTTGGGAGTATTGAGAAAAAAAACCACTGAAACAAAGCAGATTACAAAGTAGTGTTGGGGAAATCGAAACAGAGCTGACAGGCCGATGCCAATAAGAGTGGGTCATCTAAGTATCCATAATAAAACTTGTTACAGAAATTCAGTATTCAGATAGATGCCAAAATTCAAAGTTCAAAAATGCAGAAACTTTGAAAGGATCTCTCCCTAGTCTGATTACAAATCTGCCTAGAGTTAGGGCAATGATGGGAAAGTTATAAACATTCAGACACTGCATTTATTCCCTTCTTTCTCAAATATAGAATCACATTCTTGCAAGTACACAACTGTATGCAGATGGACAGCAGTAGGCACAGCAATGATTTTATGTCACCCTTTATTACCCAGTGGTGTATCTCAATGTGATACTCAAAGCCCGTCTTCAAAGCATGCAGAAAGGCTGTTGGTCTGAAAGATTCAGAGGGAACGACTCCTGCCGTTACCAGTGATCTATCTCTGGTGCAGAGCAGTCTGTTACTGTAAGGTTGTGAATAACTTTGGATTGAAAACAGGCTGTGTCCCAATGGACCTGTCATAATGACTTAGCTAGAAAACAGCCCTCCCACTTACCCAGAGCTTTATCACCGTGGTCATCAATTTACCCAGCTTATTGTCCCTTGCTGTCCTCACAGAGGGCCAAGGAGATTCCTGATAGTCCAGAGAGACCATAATGAAATAAAGAGATTTGCCTCACTGCTTTTCAGCCTATATATATATATATATATTTTTTTTTTTTTCAGGAGCTCTGCAGAGAACATCTGTCTTTAGGACTATAAATTTGGTACTGTTTACCAGCTCTAAATTTTCTCTATTGCTTAAGAGTAGTAGGGATCAACAGCCTACTTCCATCATTTAGGAGCTAACAATGTGGAAAATTGAGTGAACCCAATGTGACTGCCACTCAAGGGTTCTCCCTGTGCACCAAAATGTCCTGTAAATTTCAAAATAAATTCCAAATAAAAAGGCAGAAAGCAACAAAATTGTATATGAAAAAAATAAAAATACACTTTTGTTTTCTTAGTAGCAACTGGAAATGTAATAACACTTCCCTATGTTCTAAGTATTAGGAGGATCTACTTGCTGTGGCCTTGCAGGGAATTCTGTTTTACTAGTTAAGAAAAAGCAAAGCCACCACATTATAAATGGAAGAGATGTGATGCCCTAATAAATCAAATGGGGATTTCAAAGTTGCACCAACAAAATAATTGTGTACATGTACAAACGCAGAATCACAAGGACAGAATTTAAATTTTGTGTATGCAAAACATAATTGTGCAATCAAATAGGTACCTTTGATTAAAATCATTGTATATGCAAATTTTTCATTTGATAGAGTAGTCATATTTTGGCATGTGCATACATAATTAGAAATTTCTAATTTAAGATAGTCTTACGGCAGAAATAGTCTTACATAGAAAATCATACATTTTACCTACTAGCCAGATAATACATTTCTCACTTTTATTTTCAACAATCATACTACTGTCATCTAAATGACATGAAATTTCGATGTTTTTCAGTATAATTTTGAGATCAAAATCGGTTTTAGCTTCTTACTTTGAAATTTGGCTATAAAATTCCTTCTTTTCTAAACACTGATGATGTGTAACAATATTCAATCTGGTGGCAAATTCCAGATGACAAATCAGAAAATTGATGGCATATAAACATAAACTCTCTGACTAGCCCCCATTTTTATTAATATTTTTACATTTCTGAAAGTAAGATGGGTTTAAAAATCAATTTGTGCATTTAATATCATCTTGTTTATTACGGCAGTCTTTCACATTATAGTGTATATTACAATAAAGTCCATATTATTACGAAGATACCTTAATGAATAAAATGTTGCAATCAATACAGGTAAAGATGTATTAAAGAGTTTTTCAGTGGAAAGTAAGTATCATTTTACATAAAGCAAGCAAAACAAATGGAACTGAAAGTTACTGCAATTAAAGATAAATTATCAGGAAATATGATCAAGGGTTTATTTTTTAAAGCACAATAAAAAGTAATAATAACACAGTAAAAGCAATAGCTAGCTATGTTAGTATATGCCGTCCTTATTTTACACCTTTATCATATATTACCTAATTTAATCTTCATGATAAAGTTATAGTGAAGCTGCTATTATGCAAGGCATATACGAGAATACTAAGGCAGAAAAATTAGAGTTATTTGCTCAAAGTGTTACAGAGAAACTTGAAGATTCGTACTATGAACCAAAAAACAATACTATGTTTTACTGGGCAATATTTACTCTTCTTAACGATCCTGATTGACATTTCTACTTTGAAATATATTTTCCAAAATAGTGAAAATGTTATCATATCCTTTTATATTCATTGTCTATGAATGCCTGCTTTTAATATATCCTTCCTATCTTAAGAATTATCTTGGTGAAATTAAAAGTCATTGGTACACACATGCTGTATACCTTCTTTAAACTAATACCTATAACTGCAAGAATAAAAACGTTTAATTTATGATCCTATATCAGCCTTTAGCCAAGAAAATTTGTCTTCACTGTTTAAATGAATTTCTTGAATTATGTTTTTTTCATAAACTGAGAGGATAACAAGTCCGTGATTCAATCATTCACCACTGCTTTGTCTTTAGTACCTAATTTGTATTTAAAATTAAGGTCATGTCTGTTTTTCCAACGTGACTATTAATATATTTTATAGAAAGACATATTACTAACAGTAGCATCTACTTTCAAAGGTGCCCAGCACAGACAATAAATTTTATGCTTACCAATTTAAAGCAGATATGTGATACTGTCTGCTCCCTAGAATGAGACAGACTAGGTGACCAAGCCTAAAATGGACTTCCACTTGCTTAACATAAGTTCTTTAACAAATCTTAAGGACCAACTTGAATTATTAAAATAACAAGTCTACTGCTAAAATAACAAGTCTACTACTTTCTTTGTCTAGGTCTTTACTAGGTTTCATATAAACACACACTAAAATCACAGTGGCAGGTCTATGCTCAGTGGGCTGTTCCACCAAAATCATTCAGAGGTCAGCCTCTGTCAGTGCACGTCTGGCAGCACTGGTGAGTATGAAGAAACAAATTCCCAATTATCCCTAGCACCTGGACTTACACCGAAATCCTTAGTACCTTGTGGCACAGAATAAGCACACTGTCGGAGTGCCTTGTGTTATTTCTCAGTGTAGATTTGGACAAGGTATTGTTTCTTTCCTCTTCTTACCTGATGAGAATCTGCTGGTGCTGGGGTTGTGGAACCCACAGTAGCCTTTCATTCAGTTCCCCTTTATTTCATAACATTCCAAATATCAAAGCCCACTGTCCACACAGCCACATGCCTACAACCTACCACCTGCTTTTCTTCTTTTTCATTCAAAGGTCCTAATAAGTGAACATAATCAAAATATTTGATGACTTTCTTTATACATACAGGTTTTAACTTTTAGAAAATTACAAAAATGTTTACTTTTTCTAGCATTTTGTTATTTAAAATGCATTTCATTGTAATCCTCCTCACACACAACCAAATTCTTCTGTAATCATTGCCATATAATGCTTCTTGGTCTTCAGAGTGACTGTCTTCTCAGATAAATTGAACTATCTCCATGAATCTCACCACTGACCCACCTTTAGCAAGTCTGTCATCTTCTCAGTATATAACTGTACTCCTCATTCCCTTTTATTTGCTTGGATCTGCTCTATTAACAGATATTTCTAGAGGTACTAAGAAGATTTGGAGACTGCCTCAGTGCCACACCTCTTTGGCTGAAAATAAGACAAGCTAGCAGGTCAGAAACCCCAGTAATAAATTTCCATGTGGCGTCTGAGTCAGCAGGTATCTGCCAGAAGTTTACCTACTGCATACCAGGCGCAAGATGATCCTGGAAGTCTTGGAGGTGCTTGATATTACAAACATAACTGGGAAGTTATCAGTGAAACTAAGTCCATGGAGAGCCTATGTAATCCAATTCCATCTAAGCTACAGATAAGATAAATACTTGTCGCTTTCTTTGGTGAAGTCTGAAATTTTCCCTGGAAAACAGTCTTCTCTTGTACAGTGAGAAGGCTACATTGAACTGCTAAATCTTTCAAAGCAGCTGTATCAGAAGCTCATGAATGTATATGCAAAGGAGACAGCTAGTGGGTAGTCGTAATTGTTTGATGACACGATTATTCCATTTTCACTGAGCATCACACCAGAGTCTTGGGCTCAAATTGCGCCTCTGTCATTTTTCTTTCTGTGTATCGCTGGATAGTTCTCTTGAGTAGCAGGCTTGTAACTTCATTTGGAAAATGGAAGTCAGAAGTGGTTTTTCACTCCAAAGTTAAGTAGATTCAATGAGTTAACGTATTTTAAAAGTATAGGAAAGTGTTTGGCTTAATGAATGTCTGTTCCCTCACCTGTACTAGTAATAATCATTTGTCTTGCCTGTACTCACTTGAACTAGGCTTATCAAGTCTGGACAATCACGAATATACATAGCTACAGAGCTGCTATAATGCCTAGGGAATAAAATATATGATCATTTAAGAAAACAATAACATTACTTCAGATGCTTTCCTGAAAATATATGTGAAAGTGTTGGTTTGCTGTGATTACAGGTGAAGTTAGGCTTCAAGCAAAGCCAGAATCCACAAGCATTTTAAGCTGCTTCTTTTAGACTGTCCAGTGTGTTGCTTTCCTCTCATTTATCTCACTTTCTTCTTGTTTATCTTACTTTCTGGGACATGTCTGAAGACTGTTCATCAACGAGAGAAACAAAATCTATATCCTGAGGGGGAAATTGTGGAGAATAAATGTTTGACTGAAACCACTGACTGTATTCACAGTGCCTGTGAATTCAAATAAAAATAAGTGGATATGCCAAACAATTTTAAAGGCTTTGAAACAAGTGAGTGTTTGTTAAATGAATACATAGCATGTGGGTTTATAATTCTTTTTTATGTTTGTATTATGTCTACTCACTGCCAGTATGTTGGAAGATATGTGTTTGTTCAACCTATGAAACAGCGACTCGGGAAATAAAATTCCTACCACTTAGCACATGAGGAGCATCAGAAAGACTTCAAAACTTGAAGTTCCATATAAAGAAAAATGACTTGATTAACACATGTAGGATGATTTAGTTAGGGATACTTTGAGCAACTTTTAAAATTACTTTAGAGCTTCAGGATGGTCTACTTTAAAATCTCATCCAGTGTGGGTTTTTTCAACAGTTACTAAATACAAATATCACTAAACATCTAAAAGATAGTGAAGCATAAAATATTAGTGATGATAAAAGTCATGACATTCAGAAGTTCCAATGGTTCTATTTAGTGAAAGAGGAGGTCATTTTTATTCTATAGTATCAACAAAGAACTCATATGCATGAATTATAAGAAAAACTAACAACAAGGGTTAAAAAAGTAATCAATTTAAAGAGGTCAAGGAATCTTCTTACATATTTTAGGTCTTTGGCATAATGAGAAAAGTTGTTACAAATGCCAAAACTCTGGAATGAATATGTTTTTAAATGAAATTGATTATGTATTGAATTCTGATTGCACAAACTGAAAGACTTGGCTTACGCATACTAGATGATCAGGGTTAGATTCATATACAGGTGATGATGTTTCCTTATTGAATAATCTCTGAGATTGGGCTGTTGAGTCACAGAACTGCCTGGTCTTTTGTTCAAATATCACCTTCCAACATAAAAGCTTTCATGCTCTGGATAAAGTCAACAAAAAAGATCCTGTTCTAGGCAGTAAATTATAACTGCAGATAAACCTAGGTTTAGTTGTCATCTTTTCTTTATTTTTAAATGAGACTTGAAACCATAAAAACTTTGCGTATTCGATGCCAACTACATTAATTAATGTGGACAAGTAAAATACTAAAATATATAGTTTTTTTGAAAAATTATACAGTGAGTACCTATGTGCGAATCATAAAGTATATATAAAATGTTGGTAATGTATTCCATAGTTGAATTCAAGATGATTATTAGTATAATGTGGTTGTTTACCAAATATATCCAGTGGATAGATTAATTCTTACTAGAATTTTTATGTGTATGAACAGGACCTTCTGATTAGTTCTACTTAGTGGAATAAACAGAATGAAATGTATTTCTAGGAAAAGCATAATTGCTGTTGCATGAAAATATTGAATGTTTTCTTCTTTTTGGACCAATGACTATCAATATTCAAAGTACTAGCTGATATTCAGTCTTGGTCCCTGGATGACTTGCTAACTGACTCTATAGTTGTAGCTTAAATATTTATTTGAGATTTAGCCTGATTTTTTATCTTCATGTCAAAGTAGCAATCTTCAGTTTTCTGAGTAAGCTCTTTGACTTTTAACTTGATGATTTCTCAAATTTTTTCCCATAATTTCTGTAGAATGAAGATTTATATTGTTGATTTCATTATTGAATTCTATCTAGATATACATCTGGAATTTGATCTTCTTGCACAATTTTATTTATTTTTTGAAATTTTGTTAGTATCTATTGCGATGAGGTTACTGAGATAGTTATGGTCATTGAAGAATACATATTCTCCACATTGATTTTTGTTTATAATTTGGTGTTTCAGTAGATTTTGCACTTTCTTATCCCTAAGTCTATTAACAAAATGTTCTACTACCTTATAATGAGATACCTGAGAGTTCTGTTTCAGTCTTACAGTCCTATTAAAAGCTTTTAAACATGATTGTATTAATGCTTTCTTTGTTTTAAGACTAGACTCATTTTCAAGACATAAGTTATTTCACTTTGTATCTTAAAGCTCTTCAGAATTAAGAAATGTTTTATTTTATTGAGTGTCAATTCCTGTAGGATATCATTAACTAATTACCTATTCTCATGTTTCTTTTAAACTGAGTTAACAGATTTGAGCTCATAGGTGAAATTTAATTCATAGTCTTAAACACTAGGTAAGTCAGTACATTTAGTGACATACATACATATATGTATATTATAATTTAAAGCATGGTTTGATTAATAAAGGAAGGTTTGGTTTTTAGTAATATCAGATAAAACTGTCTGAACTCAAATATTTTACAGCAGGGTGTAACACACTGCTCAACCCTTTGCAACTCCTGTAAAAATCATTATCCAGCTATTTGATTGCTAGGCAGTAATCAATCTTACATATTTCACAGATGATAGTAGAAAAAGAAATTTGAAGGTAGACTTATTTTCCATCTTGTACACTGAATAGAGGTTTTTCAAAAGTTTTTAACACTGAAATAATATAGAGGAATCACAGTATAATAAAATATTTATATGTAGTAATGGTAAAGTCCTTTGTGTACTTTCTCTCATATTTGAGTAAATTGAGTTCATACAAACTGTTTTACATAAAGAACTTCCTTACAATACTCACAGATATTTTATTTTCATTGTTGTAAAATATAGGTAACATAAAATGTAATATTTTAATCATTACAGCTATACGATTCATTAGCATGAAAACTTCAACATTTTCAATATACCACTATCACTGTCTATCTGCAGAACTTTGCCATCATTCTAAGTAAAAATTTTGCATTACAGACAAAATAACTCCTCCCCCTACTCATCGAATATCTATTAGATATTATCAATATGTATTAATCATTATGATTTTATAATCTTAGCCCGGAATAAAAAAATATAAACCATCTCTTCTGCTTAAACCTTCTGAGATTGAATCCAATTGAAATACTCCTTGGGCTGGGGATTTAGCTCAGTGGCTTAAGTGCTTGCCTGGTAAGCACAAGGTCATGAGTTCAATCCCTGGTGCCAAAAAACAAACAAACAAAAACACAAATACTCCCTTTGTACTTTCAAACAGCTTTTTAAATTTTAAATTGAATTACCTTTTTGCAATAAGCTTTTAATCTGTAGTGTACGGCTAAATATGTTTGATATTTCTGTGAAATAGTGCCTCCTTTGATTCCCTAAGGTATCATTAATTGTCTCCTCTTAAAATCCTATAGGACTTTAAATGTACTTTTCTTTGGAATTTAATATTCCAAAATATTAAATTTAATGTATAGTTATGACATAAAGAATAGCTGTATTCATTGTTAAAATTTTTTGAGAAATTTAGTACAGGTTAAAGATAATAATTTAGCTGAGCATGGTGGCAAATGCCTATGATCTCACTTTTTTTAGGAGGCTGAGGCAGGAAGATTACAAGTTTGAGGTCATGCTGAGAAACTTAGTGAAACTCTATATCAAAATAAAAAATAAAAAAATACTGGGAGTGTAGTTCAGTAGTAGTCTTCCTGTAAGTTCAATCTCAGTACCACAGGAAAAAAATCAAGTAATGATTTATTTTTAACCTCCTAATCATATTCACCCTTGACAGCTACTAATTTTGGAGTGCATTTTTTCACATGCACAATGAAATTAACTTTACTTAACATCTATTGCTTTTTCCAGCACTTAATATGCTGCATATATTTCTAAGTTAATATATAGATCAGCTTTACTCTTAATATTTGCACACTCTTCTGTAATATCGATGCACTATGTCTCTTTATGTACTTCTAATAGAGATGTTAGTAGTCACAAATTACGTGCTCATTAAAATACCTGTATTATAAAAGTTATCATGAGCAAAATTAAAAGATAAAATGTCAGTGGAGAAGAAAACATTTGAAGTATGTATCTCTAATAAAATACAATGTCCATAATATATAATACATAAGAACTATGTAGGCACTTCAATGAAAATTTTGAGACACCTATAGCATACTAAATAAAACTTTCAAAGATATCTACAACCTAATCTATGGCATCAGTGAGTTTTACCTTAAATGACCAGTCTTAGCAGATATAATGAAAGATAATGAGATGGAAAAATTATGCTGTATCATCCTAACAGGCCTTATATGTAATCACACCTGCTTTTATCAGAGAGAGGCAGGGAGATTTAACTGGAAAAGAGTGGAGACCAAGTGCTGACTGAAGCAGGGGCGCAGTGATACAACCATTAACCAAGGAACAGTCACAGGAGTTGGAAGGGGCAAGGGAAAGCTCCTTCACAGCCTCCAGAAGGAGACTATTCCACTCCCGCTTAGACTGCAGCCTCGTAAGACTCATTTTAGCTGCTGCCCTCTAAAACCTGTAATAGAATTAATTTCTACTGCTTTCAACTACTAATTGTTTAGTAATCTATCACAGCAGCAAAAGGAAACTAATCCAGATACTAACAAACATTTCTACAAGGGTTTCTATGTGTTAGGCACTCTTTCTGGACATATAAAAATTCATTTAAATTTATTTCATTGTAACACCAATCTTAGCAAAAATCTGTGGCACTAGGAATATGTGTGTGTATGTGTGTGTGTGTGTGTATCTGTTTTTGGCTTGTTTATTTATTTTACAACTTCACACTAAGCTACATCTCCAACCTATTTATTTATTTGTTTATTATTTCTCTATTTACATTGAAATAGAAATGACCCAGGCTGTCTTCAAATTTGTGATTAGCAGGCCCCAGGCTCCCTAGTAGTTGGGATACAGGCATTTGTTACTCCACCTCATTCTGAGAAACTGAAGTTTAAACAGTTGCCCGAGGTCACACACCTACTTATGTGGTAGAACAAGCATTTATCTGAGGCATTTCAGGCCTTGAGTCCACATCTTTGACCCTCGTATTACACTAGCTCTCTAAAAACCAGTACCTCTAGAAATAGAAGTTGCTGGCCAAGGACCTGTCAGACTGCATAGTTGGGAGGAGAGTGGTGGCAATTAAAGATAAATAATATTGTGTGTTTACAAAAATGTGGAGAGGAAAATTTCTTCCTATTGCAAGGGCAGAACTGAACTGTAGACTGGCATTCCTTTGAGGAAGGGGGCAATTTTAAAATATTTATAACAACAGAGGACATGAATTATTCTTTAGCCAAATGGTTTTACTTATAAGGTATTCATCAAAACATGTTTTCTAGTTCTGTAATAATGGGAACTATTTTCTTACCTTTCATTGATTAAACTTATTTATAATTGTAATTACTGTGAACTTAAATTGATTCATCACTACAGTTTCTAATACTCCCTGACAAATGTGGGACATTTAAGAATAAACTTTAAGGCCTTTTAAAATACAATTTTTATTACCTCCATCTATTCTGCCTCTTTGATGCTTCCATTCCTCACTAGGGATAATAGACCCCCAATTAATTGTCCTGAGAATCGCTGCTTTACTGGCTGACTTGGTCTAAGTAGGACATACTGCATTCCACAAAATGTTCTAAAAGATAAAAAGAAGAAAATCAATAAGCAATGAAAGTAGTATTATTTATTATCTTGCATAGCTTTTTATGTCAGATTTGTAGTAGGATATTTCATGTATTACTTTATGTAGACCTCAAAAATCCTATGAAGCCTAAATCATAGTTTCTGTTGTAAAGTTCAGCAAGGTAAAGCTCAATAACATTACTAGGCTCACACAGCATAGGTGAGAAGTAAGACATAAATGCAAGTCTCACTTTTCACCCAACGTGCCTCGGTCAGTTTCTAATGTATGAAAGTCAAATTAGACAGAGTTTTGCAAATAGAATGCACAAACCAAAATGGAATCCATATTGAAAAGTTTTAGGTTCTTACCAAAGATTACCAATGTATTTCCACTGGTTTACCCATTCCATGCTGAGCTCTCCCTTGGTCAGAGTAAGTTTCTACCCAGCTTTTTCCTCTTCAAGCATGCTTGTGGCTGTCCTTTATGACAGAGATTGGAGAAACACAAAATGGACCCCTATTATCCTATTCTAGGAAAGGAGTGCATAAAAAGACTGCAAGATTATACAAATGTCACCCTTTCTTATTACTGCAATTTGGTGCTTCTCAGATAGCTTTGCAAATTAGCGTTGGCTTGTGATATATGAGCCCATGATGTCCTCTCTCTGCACCTGAGAAATTACAGCTATTTTTTGTCTGAACACTTTTCTGACAGGTTAAATGGGAGCAGCTCCCATCTGTAAAGTCTTGTGATTTAACTTTTCTCTATCTAATGTGTCTTCCTAATGTTTAACTTCCAACTACGCATTCAAATATATTACGTTTTAGAGTTTCATTGAACTGTTCAGAGCCTATGACAAGTAATACAATTTGGAAACTTTTCCAAAATTATTATCAAAATTATGTATTTCATTGGCAACTTTTTTGCTGTTAGAGATAGTTTATTGTACCATGGACAATAAATGGAAAAAATGTTGATAAGGTTAAATATCATTATCTTCCTCTCTTGTCCCTTATGAATTTTTCACATTTTTCAAAATATTTTTGTATATTTTATTTTTATGTTAAACATAAAAATTTAGTGTAATTGCTTTGATTTGGGGGCTATAATTTTAATTATTTTTCTTTCAATTAATTTTTACACTACTACAATTTCTATAGACTCTTTCTGGCTCTCTATATTTGAAGAATATTCATTTTTGCTTAATGATACGTCATTCAAATAGTCATAAAATAACACTGATCATAGCATCTCTTCATTTCTAAATTATAAAATGAAGGATCCTTCTCTGAGGACAAAGAATTTTATAATTTTAAAAATATTTCTTGAAATTTGTTATCATTTAATATATTGTCACAGACTAAGGTTCTTTTCATTTTACCATCAAATTTTGCAGCAGATAGTAGACAAAATCCACTGTAAATTCACTCAATCTCACCTGATCTCTAAAGGTAAATAGATATATACATAGATAGATCATGTTGCTAGAAAGTTTGAGAAATAATTATTGTGATATTTTAGCTTTTAAAAATCATGACCAAATCTTTGTTAAAATTGTTATAATCATATTTTAGTTTTTATTTCTCAAAATTAGTAATATGTAATCAAAAGATAAACATACAAAATACACAGAAGCAAAAATAGAAATGTTCTCTTTTATACAAAGATCACTAGACTTTTGTTTTAGCCTTACCATATTTGAGTCTATTTAATTTTACTATACACACACATATATATGTATAGTTGCTATAACACAATTACCTTATTTTATTTGTATAGACTCTTTATATAGACTTTTTAATTGAATTTTCCATGTTCTTATTCATTATTTTAAATTGCATACCTTATTTATTAGAATCGTTATCAAGAAATACAGTTGCTATGATCATGAATGAAATGTTGATGAAACTTTTTCCAAAATTGTGTTCCAAAATTTTGTCATGTGATTTTTATTGTTCATGGGCCATTTTTCAAAATTTTTATCTATCTAGAACAAAATGAGGATATTTTCTTCCTTTTAAGAACTAGTGCTCTCTCATACCTATACAGCGTAAGTCTCTAAAATGCTGAATTCCAGTAATCTCGCTTGGCATTACAAATTAAGCTTTCTATTTGTTGCTTTCTCTTCAGTAAAATTTACCTCTAGGAAATGAAAGTTATTTGCTGTCCACAAGTGACCTACTCCCTGTGACTCACGAATAGATAGGTCAGTGCTGCTTATTTATAAGGCTTTCAAAATCAATACTATTCAAAGAGAAAATAAAACATCCCATAAATTCTCACCAAAAAGAATCTCTACTCAAAAAAAAAAAAAAAAAAGAGAGAGAAAAGAAATGAAAGAAAGAAAAAGACCTAGGCACCTCAGTTTGAAGCCAAATAACAAGTTATACAACCAGTGAAATCTAAATTGTCTTTTACTTTGTTAATAAAATCATTTACTTGCTAATTATTTATTGCAGTTCATTCCATAAGTAATTTGGTGCTTGTGTTACAGATACGTTATCTATTTTAGTTTTCTTACAATAGGTTTATTCTGGGAATTAGTCATAGCCTCAGGATATTTTTAACATCAATGGCAAGATCCTGTTGAGATATTTATTTCAAAGACTTAAAACATTGCATTTTAATATTATCAAAGACCAGTGCTGTATTCATATCAAAATAATATTTTATTATAACTATTCAGTTATTACAATTCTAATGAATGAACGAGTTTCTTTGGATGCAATAACTAATGAAGCTGCGTGTTGCATCTTCAGGGTTGAGGCGGTCCAAGTGTTCTTACTTTGGAGATGAGCCCTTACCTGTACAGGTGTCTGTCTGAACACCTACACAGAGCTGGGTTAGGATGATAGCACTCAACAAAGGAGACAAAACCTTTGCCTTATCCTTTCCTTATCTGTCTACTTAAGCGTCTATAGTTTTTGTTTAGAAAATCACACAGACATCGATGAAGGGCTTTTGATTCTAAGGTCCTTTAACCCAGTGTGAACAGCTATGTATGTGGTTATCCTGACCATGCTACTCTTTATTTTTATTTATTTATTTATTTTATTTATTTATTTATTATTTTTGTGGCACCGGGGATTGAACTCACAACCTCACGCCTGCCAGGGCAGGCGTTTAAGGCACTGAGCCAAACTCCCGGCCCTGGTTTTTTGAGGCAGGGTCGCACTATGTAGCTCAGGCCGGCCTTGCGCTCGCGTTGTAGCCCAAGCCGGCCTCGAACTCACAATGCTCCGCCTACCTCAGCCTCCCGAGTGCTGGGATTAAAGGCGTGTGCCACCACGCCCGGCAATGCTACTCTTTAATAAATGGGATTTTACAGAGCTGCCTCTGTTAAAAGGTAAAAGGCAAGTGAAGATGCTTAGCAGTGAAGGACAAGCAGGGAATTCATGAATCAAACAACTATAGCTTCATTATGTTACAAAGACATTGCTTTCTCACTTGTATTAAAAGAAACTTCATTTTTCATTGAGGCTAATAACTATACATGAAGGATGATATATTTGTATATTATACAGTTACAATGCCATATTTTAAATCTCACTGTGAATATGAAGTTGAGTCAGATAATATAGGGATGATATAGGATCTCCAAATGATATAAGAGAAATATTGCAACTCCCAACCTGTTAGATGTCCGATGTGCTGAGTTTGTGCTCCCCAAAATCAAAGAATGAATTCTAAGACAACAGAGGTCAAGAGTAGAAAATATTTATTGAGGGAAAGATAGTTTCTGCCTAAGAGAAACAGAAGGGAACCTGGAAAATGGGTTTCTGAGAATTCCACTTTTCAGAGGAAGTTTCATAGAGCACACTATGCAGATACAACATGAGTTAAAGCTATAATCAACAAACAATATTATAAATGTAGTCGCTTGGGTAATATTGATCTGATAGGGAAGTAAGTCAGGTAGCAAGTGCGCATGGAAAGAACAAAGACCTTTTCAGAAATGAATGAATCTGAGGGTCTTGCTTGCCCAGTCAGGTGACTGATGTCTAGCTAGACTGTTAGACCAGGTGTTAACACTTATCTTAGGCCCGCTCATTTCATCTTTATTTTGAGGCCTGTCCTCCAACGAACACACCTCCAGCAGCAGTCTTAATGACTTTATTTCCTGCACTGACTCTCTGGAGGACCCAGCCAGATCTGACTGCCTATAATATTTCTAGCTAACTCAGCTGTCTATAATAGAAACATAGTCCTGAGTGGCAACTGATCTATTCTATTAAAAAAATAATAATAAAACCTCTGTTGTAATATTTCTTACCTGTCCTCCTTGCTGAGGTCCCTTGTCTAAGATTTCACATATATTATTTAATATTCTCTAGCACAGTATGCAACAACACACTCTTTCCAGGTTCTCAGGCCACATGCAAGTTATCTTTGCTCTCTATCTCATATTCAGTCCAGCGGGGAATCCTGTGAGTTATACAACCCAAATAAACCTGGATCTTAAAACTTATTATTCTTTCTACTGCTGCTGTATTGGGCTAAACCATCGTGGGGTCTTATCTGGATGATTGAAAGAGCCTGCGACCTAATCTTCTGACTTCTACCTTTGTTCCATTCACACTAAGTTCTGTGCTCTGACTCAGCTTTCCAAGATAAAATCATATCACGTCCCTCCTCATCTCACAATGCTCAGCTCACCTCTCACTAAAGATAAGCTACCATTTTCATGGCAGCCAAAGTGTCTCTGTGTACGTAGGACCTTTCCTTTTTCCCTCTCTTTACCATTTGCTGACCTTTCTCCCTCCCTCATCTCAGTGACCCCGCTGGTTCTTTCTGCTCCAGCTGTGCTCCTACTGTGTCTCTGCCCCTCCAGATGTTGTCCCACCTGAGGGCTTGTCCTCTTTCTTTTGCCTAAAATGCTCAGTGTCTAATTAATATTTATCACAGAAGACCCCATGTTAGGAAATGTGGGAGTTTGCTAAAGTGCAAAGGGCATTCTCTCTTTACAATTTAATTAATAAAATAGAAAAGAAGTGCCTAAAACTATGATGCATAATGAATAACTAAATTTCAGCACCAAACATGTAATTTATTATTGCTGAAATTTAGCTCCTTGAGATGTAATACATATTTGATGAAATAAATCAGAGCTTTTAAGGTTTTGGCTGTGGAGATTTTACAGGTCCACAAAGTCCTGTAGAGTATTTCAATCTTCTATTGAAAAACTTTTGAATATCTGTTTCAGGCCCAGACCTGGGTATGAACCAGTAATATCCCTTGGACTAGAAAATTTCTTCAGCCATCCATTTTACCTATTGCTTTGACCCTGATGGTTTCATTTAGGTAAATGGCAACAACACCACTCCCCAAAAGGTTCTAGTAAACTAAACTGATTGATAAGATACGTTTTCATAACTTTAAAATGAAAACCTATAACCACTAGCAATATATGGTTGCTTCCTAAGTAAAATACAGATGAAACTTCTGAGAACCGTTTAGTTTCAGTTTGGTTTGGGATTCTGTTCCTCAAGTATGAGGAGTATAAGGTCAGCTCCTGTGTGTCCAAGTGTTTTACAACTAGCTACGAAGTTAAGGTTTGTTGTGGTTTTCAGGGGCATTTAAGACACATTTTTGAAGTGTTGAGTAATAATTGATACTGTGGCCTTTTCTTTTCCCATTTTAAATAACAAAATTTTCATGTCCCATGTCAGTATAGTCACAAGTACAATAATAAAAGAAAGAGGGCTGATTCTTCTCTTAATTACCACA
This sequence comes from Dasyprocta punctata, assembly GCA_004363535.1. Classification (NCBI taxonomy): domain Eukaryota; kingdom Metazoa; phylum Chordata; class Mammalia; order Rodentia; family Dasyproctidae; genus Dasyprocta; species Dasyprocta punctata. The sequence goes on along the minus strand of RJWM01014249.1, from coordinate 12,541 downwards.
GGTCTAGAATTCACAAGGAAAAGGATCAGATGTTTAACTAACATTTAGTAGTCTGGAGTTGCCTCTAAATTTGCAAAGTTCTGAAATATTTAATAAAAAGACTTTCCAGAAAACATACTTTCTTGCATTGACCACTTTTCACTTCAGAAAAGAACACTACTTTATGCATATTCCATTTATTCTTTTCCCTCGAAGTAAGAATCTCATAGAAATTATAGCTGAAGTGTATTATCACTTTCAAAGGATAATTGGTTAGGGCTGGGAATTTAGCTCAGCAGCACAATCGCCTGCCTGGCAAGCATGAGATCATGTGTTTGATCCCTGGTACCAAAAAAAAAAAGCAAAAACAAAACAAAACAAAAAATAAGGGACAATTTGTTAAATCTGACAGTTAATGATACCATAATACTGGGTTTTACAAATATATTTTGCATTATGATTTTGGGGAAGTTGCATTATTGTGGGGAAGATGGCCATGGGCATTTTGGTCAACTGATATGGGAGTTTGAGAATAGAAGGAAAATTTTACCCAGTGCTTTTGTCTGGGAACTGAATTGTTTGCAAACAGAAGTGTTTGTGAACTGAGGTATTATGGTACATTTGTTTTTATCTTTCAAGGAAACACTAGTATATAGTATTTTATAGGAATATCATAGATTTTTTTAAAAAAAATAATGTATGGTTATGCCATTGGCATACCGTCAGCACACCTTGGCCCTTTGAATCAAATAAGCATTGTTCTTAGCAGTAACTGGATTTCAGGGACAGAGAACTTGCCGTTTTTTTACACATCTGAGACAGATACATCCTTTGGGAATGAAATTATGTAAGACACATTAGTTGATATTTTTTCCTGACAAGGTTGACAATGAAATATCACAAGGGACCCGGTGCTCTAACTCACCCGTGTCATCCGGGGCCGTGTCAGACCTGAGCAGCAGGTGTGACGCCTTGTTGTTTACAGTTGGTTTGTATTTTCAAATTTAGTCTTTTCTCTTCATAAAGTATGAGAAAAGTCCATAAATAATTTTTAGGAGCTCATTGTAATGTATTTGTATTTCATATGCCCAAATATTTATACCAAGGGGAGATTCTGATAAAATTTCTCTAAAATTCATGACTAAGAAAGCTTTTGAATAACACTTACCACAAGTATTATTTAAATACTTAATATAGTTATCTTCAATTCCCAACTATATATTTGGTCTCCTTTTAGTTTTTTGTAAAATAAGAAGAAAATGGTTTTTTAAGTCATTTAATGATGAAAGTTTCATCCCTCTCAATCTGAAAAACAAAAATATGCAGTATTTGATTATGTGCTGTATGCTCAGCTTAACTCTGTGATTGGACTCACAAGTAACTAATGCTGGCTAAAAGCCATTTAAGAATTATTTTGATAATTGTGTAAGTATACAACATAAACAGTGAAACTGCTCATTTCTAGAAGTATCTCACATGTTACAGGCACACTATCAATAGCTATCTGATAAAGTTGACACATTTTTTAAAAAACAACAATTTGAATATATAAGACATAGATTAAGTATAAATTGTTAAGCTACTTATAATCAGGCAGTAGCTTTCCGTTACAGAAAATATAAGCAATAATCAAAAGATTATTGCTGCTTATAGTCACTAAATAGCAATTAATGTTTTATACATTTTTCATACTTTGGCTAGATTTTTCTTTTGTGGTAATACCTTATTCACTTATACTTCATCCATGTCTTATATATTCAAATTGTTGATTTTTTAAAAATATTTTTGCCATTATCAGCTTTTCTTCTAGATGATTTATTTATTTCAGAGATGGGAACAAACTTGTATCTGTATTCCTACTAGTCCAATCATGAGCATGTCTTGTCAAATCAGTAAGTCTATCAAATAACTATTTCTAAGAAAAAGTCTATTACAAATTTTTCAAAAACACCTTTTTAGGATGTGAACTCTTACTTGCTTAATTTCAAGTTAAAATTTTTTCTCATGTTTGTTTTTATTAACTTAGGGTAAAGAATGCCCTACTTTATAGGTTCTCTCTTACGTTTTTGCCAATCATCTTTTCCCCCACTAACATTTTCTGTCAGTCAACAGGAAATAGTCTTTGTCAGTTGTTCATTGTCCAAAATGAAAAATATCAAACTGTCAGATTTTTAGAAACACTTCTGTTAAAGGACAGTTTAAAGTCTAAATGCTAGGTATTTGCCGTGAATATTAAATTTGAAAACATTATCATTTTTGTTTTGGAATCTTGCTGCTATAATGAAAACGTAGAATTTTTAGTTCATGTAATGAATTGCAACCAAATCAGTGAGGCATTCTTACTGAAGAATATCTACAAAGATACCTAAACAGTATTTTAATGCTGGGATTATGTAAGGTTTTTTGAAATGGAATTTGGTCTGTATTTCATTCAGTTTTTAAGGTTTGTGATGGTTAACTATCCTTGATTCTTCTTTCGTGTCTTCACCAGTGTCCAACGTGCTACACCTACTGAGTAAATGAATGAATGGATACTTAGAAATCACACTGACAGTCAGATGCCAATAGAGTCATTTTTAGAGTCAGTAATGACACCCAATGAGCATCAAATGGTGTCTGATTGGGAAAGCCATGTGAAGAAAATTAACTTAAAACCAAGTTGTGAAAAAAAATGTGTGTGTGTGTGTGTATACATAAGGTACACAATTCTATGAACAATAGACTGGAATCAGAAAGTCATACTACATTTACATGTGAATAATAACAAAGTTTAGGAGGTTTTAAGTGCACTCTAATTGGGGGATAATAATAACTATATCCCACCCACACTTCACTACTCTTTTGGTTAGGTATTTATAAATTTAGCTGCATATTTGCAAACAGTGTTTCTACAAAGATAAGGACAGAGATGAAGAGAGACATACTGTCAAAAATCTTCACAACCTTGCACAGAGGGCCACTTGTCGAGAAATTGAATGTGAAGTCATGCATACCATTAAATCAATTCATTTGTACTCCCCAAAGTGTCCTTTCCTCTCCTTTGGAAAAAACATAAATAGCTTCAGCTAATATAAATAGCCCAAAGCCACATTTAGACTAATGCAGCTTAAATGAGATTTTAACCCTAGACCTCTGTTTCTAAAAAGCTTACTTTCTAATTGGATAGTGCATTTTATAGAAAACTGAAGGATATAATGTTGATTAGGTTCATGCAATGAAGGAAATTTTGCCACCCTAAGGTCAACATCTGTTGACTCTAAAAATGACAACTAGTATCTCTAGTTTGAAATAATGGCCATCTATGATGGGAGGGGGTCATTAGGAATTCTACCACATACTTTCCAGAAAATTCTTAATAAATGCAAGTGCAGCAAAATTGAAGGAGACAATTTTTCTACCCAAGTGCTTTTTGTAAGTCCTGCCCACACAGCTTGTAGGTTAATAGAGGTGCAACAGTAAGGTTGGATGCAATCAGCTGTGATTGTGGGCTTCTAGGAGCTGATTCAATTTTGCTTTGAGTTCCCTACACAAGAATGCAATTAAGAAACAAGCAGTTTAATGATGTTAATGATTGGTACTCAGAACACAAAGATGTTAGATTAATCACGAAGTCTGAGTCTGATTCCAGCACAAGCCCCTCACAATGCACACTTTTACTTCTCCCGGTCTCTCTGGGTCTTTACGGTGACTCCTACAATGTAACATGGCTAAGTTTATGGACATATCGATTTTCTGGAGCCAGGGACTCAATCAGTTCTTTTATGACAATTATGGTGGCTGGCAATTGTGCTTTCAGAAGTAAAACCAGAAAACTTCTTTAAAGCAAGAAGTTGAAATTCATTTTAATTCTTAGGTTTTTAGTAATTAGAATCAGCTTTTCCAAATCCTTCCTGGACAAACTAAGACTAAAACATTTCTAAGAATTTATCAAAATATTATAAACATAGATATACTATTCCTTTCTATGACTTTACTATATTCATGAATTATATTTTTAATCACCAAAAATAACACATGCCCATGAATTCAAATATTTTTGTCCATTGAAATGTAGTAAGCCCATGGTATAATGTTCAAATAATTTGATCTATTGTCATCTTTAAATAGATAACAGACTGAATATAAACCACTAAGAAGTAAATGTGGGGGAAGATAAACATAACTATTTAATGTACTTTTCAAAATGTTACAGTTGCCTTTGAGCAACAAAGTACAGGAACATACGCTCTCTCAGAGAATTCTTCCACCAATAGATCTTCCAAAAAACATAATCAGAAAACTCTCAATTCTTTGTTTATAAAATAGCAAAAATAAATCTTTTTTCTTAAATCCTTTTTTTCTCTGTACAGTCTGTAAAGTGGAAGAAAGAATACGTTAGTACAGCCAAACAACAGAACAGCGGCTTACCTATCAGAAAAAGTTAGATTCCAAAGAAACACAGACCAGAAATTCAGTAGGAAACAGAAAACAGAGAAGTGGTTGTGGCAGGAAAAATTTTACTTGGAAATAAAAGGAAAAGACATAACTCTCAGGTCCAGTCAAGAAATATATTTATAATACCTGTATAATGTCAAATAGATTCCAGTTATTAGGAATGGGGTTAACCTTAAAGAGTCCATAGCACTATTGCCCCCTTACCTGTGCAATGTTTTTTAAATACTACTGAGCAGCACATACTCTGATTAAAGGATATTGCAGTGCCTTTGGTGGAAAAGAACCATATTTAATTCCTTTGCTTATTTCTCACATTCACTTGCTACTCAGAACTACCCAATTCTACCTCTTCCTTTAAGATTATTGACTATGTACATAATGCATCCCAATTTCTTTGTTTCCTATCCCTTATCCTTCCCTTCCTCTCCTCACCCTCTATCCCTTGATTCCCTTCCCCTTGGAGAATGATCTATTTCCCTACCACCTATTCTCTATCTTTGATTTTGTCCTCTATTTTTACTGTAGATTTCTCATACAAGAAAAACAATGTGATATTTAAGCTTGTGTGCCTGATTTATTTCACTTAATATTATGGTTTCAAGGTGCATCTATTTTCCTGTAAATGACTTAAGCTTATCTTTCTTTATGGTAGAAGAGCAATCCAGAATGTGTAAATGTTGCATTTTTTTATCCATTCATCTGATGAACATGTGGGCTGCTCCTAAGATTCAGCTATCATGAGTATTATGTGCTGCTAACATATATAAAAATAAAAGTAAGGGGATCAAGAGATGGGAAGGGGAGAAGGAGGGAGAGAAAGGGGATGAAAAAGGAATTAAAATATTTTATGTGCATTTACCAATCCACACAAGTGTTATGTACCACACACATACTAGTAAACTAAAAATTAAAATATCATAAATTATTTTAAAACATTTAAAAAAGTTTAGCGACTACATTTCAGATCTCTTGAAGTTACAAAAGGACCTACACTTGATTTCATAAACATAATAACTACAGTCATTTGAAATACTCACCAAGCCTCAAAGCTGTCCTTAGTTTGGATGTAATGATAGCTTTCAGATTAATTCTTTGTGTATATGGGGTCAAAACAATTGCAAAAAAACTTTAGAGAAAAATGATTAAACTGAAATAAATTTTATCTGGTTTTAAATTCAGAGTTGTATGAGCAGAAGCAGGAACTTACATAATAATACTTTATATCCCACATACTCCCACTGAAAGAATACAGTTTCTTAGTGTACACCATCTTCTGTTCCAGGTAACCATATATCTGCATAGCAGTTATGGGAATGCATTCTGCTTGTGTCTAAAATCAGTCATTTGATGGGAAACCATTAAAGTAAGAAACTTTCTAATTCCAAAGTCCCCTAATATATATTCAGAACAGAATTTAGGAAAAAGTCATGAGCAAAAGGAATGAGGAAGAGCAGAGGGATATAAAATGCAGTTTTTGGAAGCCTTATAGCTGCTCACTTGACCCTATTTTACAGATTTCTTTCTCTCTCATTTTCTGTTAGTTCACTATAATTCTATCTTCCTCACTGGTGGCAAGATGCCAGCTTTATATTTTACCCCTTTTGTGCAGCAAGTAGTCAGAGTATGTTTTGTGTTGAATTTGTTAGAATGGACCTTGGAGCTAATCCAGCACAATGCCTTTATTTTCTGTAGTGACAATGAAGCGTAAAAGGAGTAGTCTTTGCAAGCATAGAAAAGCTAGTCAGTAGGATTTAGGCCCCAATCCTGGGTCACCTGACTCTCAAATTATTCTGCTATGAAATGTATGTTCTGACTGATGAGTTAGCTTTCATATATTCACATCTTTCATCCTAATCCTTCCAACAAAATTTGCCATCTATAAATGAGATTAAAGCACACAAAATATCTTTTAAAAAGTTAGCTTATTTATTAAACTATATGTGCAAAGGGAGTCATATTCGTAAGAAAATATTTGGTGATGGTAAATGTGTGTTTTTAAAATTTTAGTTGGTTTATTTATTGTACTGTAGGATCTGATGGGATTTTTAGACATGAAATCAAAGTGCAGTGTTATTACCCAAGAAGAATAAGCTGTATTTTACATGTCCTTTAACCACTAAGTCAAAGGCATTATGCTGACAATTCTTCAGGTTCTGAATCAAAATATCATTGCTACAATATTTTTTCTATAGCTTTGCAAACATGCTACTAAGATTACAAACAAAAACAAAACAAAACTTTCTTTGATCACATTTTCTCTACCAGGTAATCCTTTTCCATTCCTTGTTTTTCCAGTGCAATTCCTGTAATTGTTGTTTGTACTTACTCTCTGTGATTCTTCTTTTCATATTGTCTTAAAACTACTGTAGTCCAGTTCAAATCCCTTCATTTCAACCACTTTGTTGAAGTCAAAAGTGCCCTCCAAATTTCTAAATCTAATGATTCAGTTTCTGAACCTATTGTATATAATCTAATCTATGGTTTTTTATACGGCTGATCAAACCCTCTTCCATGGCACCCCACCCCAAGCTTCTGTGATTTCACTGGTATGGCTCTTCACCCTCCTTTCCTCATTTTTCATACTTTTTTTGATGCCTTAATGCTGAAATATTGCAAGTTTGAGTCACTATTTGTCTTCTATGTTTTTCCTGGACTCTCTCGTGTTCTTATTTAGTGTGGCCTTAAATTGCCTAGTATACCAATGAACTTCAAGTGTACATCTCTAAATCAATTCCCTCTCATGGACTCTAGGCGTCCATACCCAGATGATTACCTTCCTGGATATCCACAAATGTCACATGTCCAAAAATTAAGACTCTGGCTTTTCTCTCATTCTCCACTTCAGACAATAACAACTACATGTGCTCAGTCACTTAACACTAAAACTGTAGTTTTTTCAATTTCACTTTTTATTTCATACACCACAGTTCAACACAAGAAATGCTACTGGCTGAATCTTCAATATATATCCAGAATCCATCCATCATTTATCACCGGCACTCCTATATCCTGGTCCAAACCATCATCATTTGTAGCATGAATTTCAGCAATAGACTCTTAATAGATCTCCCTGGTACTATACATTCCCCTTTAAAACCATTATTTTTATTTGACAACATGTATTTTCTAGCACTTTAAAGGTAATTTATATATAAAAAAACTAGAAGAAAAATGGGGTGCAAGGAAACTTTTCAACATGATAGATACATACAATATTTATTATTTAGATGTAATGATGATAATATAAATCTATACATGTGTCCAAACTTGCTAAATTGTATGCAGTGCATTCTTATTAAGGCTGAAAGACTAGCCCCTCTAAAATTTCAGTCATGCATCACTCCAACCTGCAATGGCTTTCTACTTCATCCAGATACAATGGCACCGCATGATTTGGTACTGTGTGAACTTGGTGCTTTTTTTCGTTGTTGTTGTTCCCAATCCCTCATACACCCAAATTCTTCCTTCGCTGTTTGTTAAGAATCTCACACAAGGTCATGCTGAGGGCTATTGAGGTAGTTGCTGTCTCTTCCTCAATTATTTTCTCCAGATATCTTTATGAACATCACTCCTTTAAAACTTTGTTCCAGTTTCAACTTCTCGATGAGACAATCTGCTTCACACTACTTACTTAACTATACCCTCCCTTATACTCCACATCCTTTTACTTTTATTCCCTATTCATTTTTGTCTCCTACTACATCAGATGATTTACTTGCTGGTTATATTTATCATTTGTTATCTGTCTGTTCATATAAGAACCTAAGTTCCATGTGGGCAGGAATCTGTGTCCTTCCTGTAGCTTCAAGCTAGAACAGGGCCTAAAACTCTCTCTCTCTCTCTCTCTCTCTCTCTCTCAATATGAATAATAAATAAATAAATATATATATCCTCTGTTGTAATATATATGTGTATATATACACATCCTCTGTTGTTATATATATATATATATATATATATATATATATATCTTCTGTTGTAATGTTAAACTATGCATTGAGATAGTAGCAAAATAATGAAGTCTGAAATGTGAGTAAAAATGTAGAAACTTTCACCTTAATGAAATATGCTACTTAGTACCCAAACCTGTGAGTATGAAGGATGGTTACTCTCATAATTGTGTATAATAAATGAATGATTCACTTTAAGAGAAATCATCTCAGATGAAACTAACCTCTGCATGGCTCTCATAAATAAACAAGTTCATAAAAGGAGTTAAGTACTACCTGTAAAAGTGGTAAAGTGTGAAGGAGATTCAACAAAAAGAGGAGGTTCCATTGGTGTCCTCCTAGATAGAGGACCCATGTGACAAGCCGCTGAGAACAGTCTCTAAGAGCTGAAAGCAACCTTTGGCCCCAAACTGGAAAGCCAGAGGGCCCTCAGTGCTACCACCACCAGGAAATGAATTTGAACAGAGCTGAACTGAACCAGACAAATTGAATGAGCTGGGCAGTTGCCACAGAGCCACAGAGCCTAGAGAATGACTCAGGCCCCACCTTCATTTAAGCCCTGTGAGTCTCTCAGAAGAGAATTAGGCTTGAGCTTCTGGCTCATGGAACTAGGAGTTAATAAAAAGCTGTTGTTTTAAATTTCTAGCTTTGTAGTAATCTATTGTGCAGTAATAGAAAATGAATATATCTTGTTCTGTTTTGCTTTACTTCTTTTTCTGCTCAACTTTTAAATAGTAAATCTCTTATTGCACATGCCTTAACTCAGCCTGCAAATCTTTCTGAATCAGGAATTTTAAAGAAAAGCAAGAAAACTACACTAAAATAAACCTAAGTGAAAATCCTGTGTATGAGGAATAGAAAAAAAAAAGGGCAGTATTAAATATTTTCTAGCTTGCTTGACCTTGCAATATATAAAAGTGGACGTTAGCCCCAATACTTCAATTATGTGACAGCCATATGAAAATCATCTAGCCTTACTTGTCATGCATTTTAAATGTATTAAATAAGGCACTTTGACTAATTTAACTATCACAATTATCCATGCTGTACAATCTTGGAATTAAACAATTACTTAAGTATTAAATAACTGATTCTTCTATTGGTTCGCTTTTCTGTTGCTGGAACAAAATGCCTGATGCACACAATTTAAAGGAGAAAAGGTTTGGTGTGACTCCCAGTTTCCAAGTTTTCGTGCAGGGTCCTTTGGTGCCAAGAGAGGAGCATCATGGTGGAAAGATGTAGTTGAGAAGAGTTGCTCACTTCACGGCAGCCAGGAAACACAGCCCAGAGGGGAGTGAAGTCCAGCGCAAGGGGCCAGAGAAGAGACGTTGTCCCTGGAGCACACCTCCACGATTCACCCAGACATGCCCCGAAGTGTGCTTCGTAATCACCTCCTCTCTGAAATCCAATCAAACTGACAATCAAACTTAACCATCGCAGCTCCCTCCGCATTCACACAGACACATGGTACTTTTGCATACATTTTAAATATTGACTTCTGCATGTGAAAATATTACCTTATGAGTTTGACAACATACATTGCAATAATTTGATATAATATTGGATTCAGGTATTATAAATATGTCCACATGGAGCAGATGACAAAGTTTTGGAATTTCAAGGAAATTCTCGAATTAGTCCGGAATTTATCCAGTGTAAAATTAATAGCATTGCTTTGACCACCAGAGGGCTCCCACATGATTTCTTCTGGCGTTAAAATTTTTATGAGTTATTCAAATTTTGTGACTGGAAATGAGAAAAATGAAAATGCAATGAGATATCACCAAGAAAAATAAATAACAGGGAGTCCGTTCCTTTTTGTGCACAAATTTCTTATTTTGTATAAAACCATTAAATAAACACTTACATCATAAGGCAACAGAGACTTACTTCTGATCCTTTCCACGCATAACTTATTTTCAACTCCCTTCCCAAAAGTTTAAGGGCAATCTTCTCCCAGACATTTATAACTACTAAAACACTAAGAAAAGTCAAGTTGTCTGTAACTGTAATATTATATGTGAAATACATAGACATGAATCATACCATTAATCCTTCATAGTCAAAAGAAAATTTCTACATGCACATTTGGTAAATTATTCCAATTTGGCAGTGTTTTTCTCTAAATGTCTCAGAAATCCGCTGAGATTTTTGAGTAAAATCTAGGCAGCCATTTCATGAAGGGAACAGTGGAAAGAGTTCATACTTTCTGATTCCAGAAGCCAAAGGGTGCTGAATTTCACGTTAAAAAATGCTTTTTTTCAATTAAGGAAATTTTTAAATAATTTTGTTTGGGTATTAAATACAGATTATAGGAAAAGATGAACAGATAACTTCCAATCTGAAGAATATGTTTTCTCTCCTGAAAAGACAAAATGCTACTACTACATGCCCTGGCTTCTGTCTTACACTTATAATGGTCTCGCAAACCATCCACAATTTTCAAATACAACTTTACTGATTTCTTAGTGTATTTGGCTGCCATTAAACAGTAACTCCAAGAAGACTGTGCAATGTGATAAATGCATCCTATTTCTCAATAAACTGAGATTGTACTGTCTGTATATTGGAGCCGTGATTTGTGGGTGTGTATATGTATTTGCCCTAGGAAAAAAAATATACATATATGTATATATTTTGAAAGTGACAGTAAAATAATTTTCTTCATTCAAGATATGAACTATTCTTAACCATAGACATATAAATTAATGAAATGATGTTTGAAAACCCTTCCATAGGGAAGAACTAAAACATCCAGTTTTGTAAAGCTACCATTTTTCACATGCATGTATTTTTACAAAAATGACAATAACATAAGACATGTAATTATGGCATTGCTTTCTCATTGGATGCATATAAGATTCAAGTTAGCATTTAAACAGACTTAAGTGAACTTCACATAATCATTTGGCAACATTTAAAACTTGGTTAATTCCCAAGGCAAGATGCCTCAGAGTATTGGCAAGTGTTTCATAGGAGTTTATTACTACTATGTTTTGTGGATATTTTTACAGTATCAGATTTGAAGAGGTATATATTACTAACCTCAAAATTATACTGCTAGGGATATGCCTAGTAATGTTTCAAACTACTTTCAGTAACATGTAAATAGGTATTTGTCACCATTCTTTATGTTTATGTGCTACCAAGCCAATAACATAATGGAGTTCATTATGTCAATTACATCTAAACTATGAAATACTATGCAGCTGTAAAGGAAAAGGGTTCAGCCTGTGTTGGTAAGGAATGCTACCAAAGATATATTATGGTCAGACAAAATCAAGGTATAAACATGTGTATTGAGGAGTGTGACTACTTTTCTAGAGTTAAAAGAATATATAGAACCTATTTGCCAATAGATATTTTTGGAATACCTTATAAAAATTTCATAAATAAGAACACAAGAAGGAAAGAAAAAGATAGGACAGATGATAAAAAAGCTTTACTTTCATTTTCACCTTAGAATGTGGATTGCATTTTATACCAAATGCACAGTTCGAGTTTTTGTTATTTGGGTTTTAAAATTTTTTTTATCATCAAACATTATCTTGCCAGTAAGATTACTGCATGTGCTGTAAATCAGGGTGAGGATGGCATAATAAAGCCTCATTTATTAAATCTTACTGTGTGCCAGGATTATTTAATTCTCACATAGCCCATCAATGTGAGTATTCATACTATTCCTATTTGGTAGATACAGAAATGGGACGCATGGAGAATTTAAGCGACTAGCCCAAGTAACATGTTACACAGCTTTAAGAACCCAGGTTATAAACTCTTCAACCTGCCCTCCTAAATTTGATGAATGCATGCATGAGATTACATTTTCCAGGCCTTAACAGGCCACAAGTCCCCTTTTAAATTAAAGATAAAGTAAGACAAGTTTTTCAGGGCTCTGTATTCCTCGACCAACGATCTTTTCAAGGTCGTTTGTTTTTGTCCAAGTGATGATAAAATATTTTCTGTGGCAATGTTCCTAGGCTGTATATTTTCTACTTAGAAAGGTTCATGTGAAAACCTAAAAAGTGTCTCGTACCATGCTTTCATCATTATTTGAAAAATTACAGCAGGTGGAGTGCATAGAATTAGCGTTGTCTTTCCAAGATGCCATCTTTTCCTCCTCTTTATCATGAGGTCCAATAAATGGATCCTAATATTTGAATCTTCTAGTGCATGTT
>RJWM01014248.1:0-50839 GCA_004363535.1 Dasyprocta punctata | reverse complement strand
ATGAATTTTTTATCCGTAGCACCTTCCTTAGTGTGTACCGCACAGTAGGTGTTCAGTAAATATTTAACAAACGAATGGAATCAGATCTCTTATATTTCCTTTTTTTTTTTTTCGGCACTGGGGATCAAACTCACAACCTTGTGCCTGCCAGACAGGTGCTTAAGCCACTGAGCCAAACTCCCAGCCCTGGGTTTTTGAGGCAGGGTTGCACTATGTAGCTCAGGCCAGCCTTGCACTTGCGTCGTAGCCCAAGCCGGCCTCAAACTCACAACGCTTTTCCTATCTCAGCCTCCCGAGTGCTGGGATTAAAGGCGTGCGCCATCACGCCCGGCTAGGTCTCTTATATTTCATGGCAGCTTTGGAAATCCAGTTTTCTTTCACCAACCCACAATTGTTTACTTCAACATGGAATCAGTTCAAGTGCGATTAAGTTCAAACTCTAAGCTGAGATAATGAATAAATGAAAGTTTGTAAGGAAAGGTGGGCTATTCATTTCTCTTGATTTTCTAAGACCTCTTCCTGTAGCTCACCTCATTATTAGAGAACCACTTCACTGTTTTAATTTATTTTAGCTGAGTTAGAGGTTTAGTTAAAAACAGAACACATGATTTAGAATTAGATACATTTTAATTCATATTAACTGGTACCACTAATTAGTAGTGCTAATATTTGTATTTTGAGCCAACTAACTAACAGCTCTGCATGCTACATTCCTCATCCATTTTGACTATCAACTTACAGTGTAAAAATATAGTAGGCAGAATAGGCAATAACGCAATAGCCAATAATGCTGGCATACCTGTAATTTTACCCCCTGCCTTACTGAGAGTTCATATTTTATCAAGCCCTATGAAACATATTTCTGTCTTTGGTTTAAAACTATTGTTTGTATGTATTGGCTGTTACTTGATTCTAGACTTACTATGTAAAGAACTATTGGATATATTCTTTCTGAAGTGAAGGGGTAGAGACATTTTCTCTCTCCTATGAACTGCTGTGATTTATTTTATGAGATTAGTGAATCAAAACTTGCCATTCACTCTGGTTCTGTCGTGGTTGTCATTTTTTCCTTTGTCTTTGTAGAAGCACAACATTAAATTCTGTGCTTAAGGCAGTAGATATTCATAATTTAAGATTTCAAGTGAAACTGTCATTTTCCAGCCTACTTTCGCTGACATTTGTTCTTCAAACTGAATCCAATGTTTTTTTTTTCCTGTAGCTTTTATGGTAAGTTAAGAAAGCCTTTATGAAATCATCTATGATATCAGTAATAAATCAATGAGGGGATAAAATAGCTTGCTCAGGGTTGCACTGCTATTCAGTACAGAACTGACCCAAGCTAGACGTTGTTTTCTGATATATTGTTCAAAAGAAAGCAAGGAAGCTGAACCTCAGTGTTTCCTGACATAGCACTGTCATCTCCAAAAGAAATGACCAGGGAGTTCTCCTGGAATATGAGTTGTGATATGTGGGAGAAACGTAGTCAGAGCTTTGGAGGCCTGCAAGATGAAATCAGTAATGGAAAACGTTTTTCTTTGCCAAGTTTCATGGCCATAGCCTAGCAGCTGAACTGGTGACAGGGATTTACTGTATGATGTTTTTTCTTACAGGTCTGCACAAAATATAGTCTTCCCACAGACCAGATTACATTCAGATTTCCTCTCTGTCTACCTAGATGCCAATAGCAATAAAGTCTTCTTTCAACTTAACTTGAAATTTTGTCTGCAGATGGAGGAGAGGGAGGAAATAAGTTGGCTTTGAAATTTTTGTGAAGAACATTCAACAGTATCCAGATAAAAGTAATTGTTGAGTCATTCATATATATGCTTATATGGAAGGGAAGAATGACTCTTTAAAAAAGATAAATAGACTAAGCTGTTATAAACTTATAGTTATTTTAAACCATGTTTATCTCCAAAAGTGATTACTGTGATGGTTTAACATTCAAAAAAATATATATTATTTATAAATACCTGTGAGTGTCATACATTTTCCTGAAGTGTTTTATTGTAAGTTTAACATAAACAGATAATGGGATGCTTATTTGCACGAGCTAATGGAAACCATTGGTCAGAGTGTATCACCCTTGGGCAGTGAGAGTGCGTGCGCCCGCCACACTGCGTCTACACATGGGAAGAGCTGCTGACACCAGCTGCGGCCATTCTTTGATTTTAACTTCCACATTCTTTACTTGTTGATTTGTGTTGCTCCCAGCTTTTGCCTCTCCATTAACCCTCTTTGAGTGGTGATACCTCCTATTCTCTAAAACAGCCATCCTCAACATGTGTAAACTAGTACAACCATTGTGGAAATCAGTACAGAGATTCCTCAGAAAACTAAAACTGGAGTTTTATTCCATCTAGCTATTCTCCTCCTAGATATTTTCCTGAAAGAGTTAAAGTCATCATATTATAGTGGTACATGCATGCCCATGCTCATAGTAGCACAACTCATAATAGTACATCTTGGAAATGGCCTGTGTGTCCATCAACAGATGGAAGGATAAAGGAAGTGTGGTATGTGTGTACAATGGAGCACTACTCTGCCATAAAGAAAGATAAACCTGAGTCATTTGTAGGAAAATGGATGCATACTGAGGCCATAATGTTAAGTAAAATAAATCAGACGCAAAAGCTTAAATATGTGTACATTAAAGAGCAAAGTAAAAATAGATAATATGAAAGGAAATTTGAGTCTTTTACAAAAAGAAAGAGGACCAAGAGATGGAGGGCAGAGGAAGGAAAGCAAAAATAAAGAGAATGAAGGTGTGCCATGTGCTGTAACAACTCCCCCTGATGAACAGAATCATTATGTATTGCAAGCACGTACTAATAAAAATACAAATTAGAAAAAAATACGATACTTGATAAAAATGCAAATTATGGGCCATTACTCTAGTCCCAGTGAATCACAAACTTTACAGTGAGGCTCAGAAATTTATTTTTTAAAAACCCCACCCTTGAGAGTTCTAATCCATGTTAAAACTTTAGAATCTTGTCCCATCATGTGAACCCAGTAAACTCTAAAACGTAAGTGAAATGAAGTTATTTTCAGTACTGACAATATTTTCCCATTGTGTTGTTAATGGCATATGTTCATGGACACATTTTATAGAGAGAAGTTTTTATTTGAGCATTATAATCATGACAAGGAAGACTGCACAGAAACCAGAAAATATGGTATACTGTATTAAATATGTTCTGGACTTTTCAAATCTCTATTTGGATTGGCCAGGTTGGGGCACAGATGGGATCTGGGGGAAGCTCTTCTACACAATGTACTTGCCATGGATGTTTTAGTTGTGACATTCATCCAAGAAAATTGCCAATGCTATTATTTCCATGTCTTAGCACTTAGATAAAAGTAGACTTTCCCAACTATCAGTGATACATTCAAGAATGCATTCTCTAACTTCTAGGTTTTATCCAGTTTAATTCCAAGTTATAGATAAAGAAAATGCTTGAAAGGAAACGTGTCTGTGTGTGTGTGTGTGTGAGAGAGAGAGAGAGACAGAGAGAGAGAGAGACAGAGAGAGAGAGAGAGACAGGAAGATAGAAAAAGAAAGAGATTCACAAACTTTATAATGATGACTTTCAATTTTATTATGAGAAATCATATGCTCTGTAATGGACATAAGTAAACACTGACTAATTTTAATTGAGAAAATATGCCAGGCCATCAGGCATTTCATGTAAATAGCTCTTATTGTATCTTTATGAGTGAAAATATTCTTGCTATTAAAGTTTGTGGATAAGTTCTCCTTTTGCTTTTTCAGTACTGAGATCAGACCCAGGGCCTTATGTGCTAGTCAGGTGTGCTACTGCTGTGTTTTTCTTCTTGCTCTGCAATGGTTTTAATCACTATACCAACTGTCACCAAGTCCATATATAGATAGCATTTCCATTATGTGGAAAATTTTTCAGGTACACACTGTAAAGATTGCTAGACACTTAGTAGTGTCGAAGTTGCTGAGAGGAAATTACTTACTTCATTCCAGCAGGTGCAGACCTGACTGAATGGAGACATTATGAACCTTGAGTTGGCGGCAGTTACTAAAGTAGATCCTGAGGTGCCGTCATTAGTCCTGGCTCATTTTGGCTCCTGGTTTGCAGTTTGCATGTGCAGTGAGCATCGGAATTCAGCGGTTCATTGAGGCGCTAAGTGTGCGTCCTGGTGCAGGTACAGCGATGTTACTTCTGCTTCACAGTAAGGGCTTCACTCTCTGGGCATCTCAGGCAGAGCTGTGTCATCTTTTTCTGTCTCCAGCCCGTTGCACACCCCCACATGTGCAGCAGTACTCACAGGGCTGATTAAAGCACGGATCACTGGGCTGCATCCCCAGAGCTGCCGACTCGGTGGGAGTGGGATGAGTGGGAACACTTACATTTCTGACAAGTCTCAGCAACGCTGCTGCCGATGTTGCAGGGCACGCACTTGGAGTATGGTTGTTCTGGTGTAGTCTTCCTCAGAGGTAGGCAGTCAGATCTCCACTTTAGCTAGACTTCTTGGAAACCTGCAGATTCTCGGGATTTCTACTTTTAGGTGCTTGAACCCAAATCTCCAGGGTGTTGTGAACCACCAGGATTTGTAGTTTGTTAAGCTCCCCAAGCAGTCCAGATGTACACACACCAGCTAAGAACCAGTGAGAAAGCAGACCCCAGGTTATTGTTGGGCTGAGCGAACACAGGTCATACCTCTCCTTCAAACATTACCAGTGTTATACTGGTGACTTGACATATATTAGTTGAATGAATGAATGAGAATGATGAATACAAGTAGTTAGTTGCTAGCTTTCTGATTGTTTGCTACACCTTTTCTTTATTCTACAATAGACTATATCATCTGTGTCTTAACTACTTAATTCTCCTATCCAATCTGGGACCTTGTCTTGTCTTTTTTTAGTATCTCCAGTGCCAAACTAGTAATCTGATGTGTATATCATCAGGGTTTGTTGGGTTACAGTTTGAGTGTTAGACTACCTCTTAGGGTATGCCTGAAAAAGAAATGGCAGGCTTCATTAAACTCCCTTGGTGTCTTTTAATATGCACTTAAATATTAGAAGGGGACAGCCAGCAGTTTGGTTCAATCCAATATGAAGACTAACAGCATAACCACAAAAGCCGTAACCAAGTCCAAAAGCTACACCAAGCCCTTGGTGGTGCCAAAATAAAGCATTAAGTCAGGAGCCAGGAGCATAAAGGCCGTTAAATGTGATGAATACGCATGGGCGGTGCATTTGGGAGCCCCACTCTGTACCGGTGGAGGTGATAAGTAGGGAAAGGGGTTACTTAGGTTTATGAGACCCATGTGTGCTCAGGGTTATATGTTTGGTCAGAATATTAAAGGATGTAGAGAAGAATCAGAACAGGACAAATGGCAATTTAAGTGCTTCAGACTTCCTAAGTTAACCAAGGCAGGTACAAGTATTTCATATTGTAACTCCAGTTGCATTTTTATCTTTCCTAGGAAAAAGATCAGAAATTTAATGTGGCTGGTTTACATGCCAACAAGTCTAGAATACACCATGGTGTGGAGATCAGTTGCTGGCACATGGGTTGGAATTAAGGGTTGTTTAAACACTAATGTTCTTTTTTCTGCTGTTGTCCGTACCCGCTGTCTGAATTCTAACCCTTTTGTGCCCTTGAGTTATTTGCAATGTCCTGATTTTTAACAGTTTTGCTTAATTTCCGTGTTTCACAGTCTGCTTTCCAGATTTCAAGTTACTTATTACTGAATGCAAATTGCATAAATTTTCAGCTTCATGTCCAAACAGTGTAGGTCCCTTTGTGGTCTACTTTATTCTTTTCTATCCATTCTGCAGGTGATGGGTACTTGGGTTGTTTCCAAAATTTAGCTATCACAAATTGTGCTGCTATAAACATGGGTGCATATATATTGCTGTGACATGATACTTTCAATTTTTTCTGGGAAAATACCCAGAAAGGGAATAGCTGGATTGAGGGGGATTTCAAATCCTAGTTTTTTGAGGAATCTCCATACGGATTTCCACAGTGGTCGCACCAGTCTACACTCCCACCAACAGTGGAGAAGGGTTCCTTTTTCCCCACAGCCCCTCCAGCATTTGTTATCAGTTGATTTCTTGATGGCAGCCATTCTGTCTGGAATGAGATGGAATCTCAGTGTTGTTTTAATTTGTATTTCTCGAATGAGCAGCAATGTTGAGCATTTCTTCATGTATTTATTTGCCATTTGTATTTCTTCAACTGAGAAGCATGTGTTCATCTCAGATGCCCATTTTTGGATTGGGTCTTTGAATTTGGGAGGCCTGATGTTCTCCAGTTCTTTATGTGTTCTGCATATAATTATTTTGTCTGAGGGACAGTTGGCTAGAATTCTTTCCCATTCCTTGGGCTTTCTTTTCACTTTATTGGTGATTTCTTTTGAAGTGCAAAAGCTTTTTAATAAAATGAGATCCCAGTTGTTGATTCTTTAAAGTACTTCCCATGCAGTTTGCGTTTTGCTCACAGACTCTTTGCCTACCCCTATGTCTTCAAGATTTTTGCCTACCTTGTCTTCCGGTAAATTTAGTGTTTCTCTTCTAATATTTAGATCTTTGACCCATTTTGACTTTAGTTTAGTGCATTGGTGATAGACATGGGTCTAGTTTCATTCTTTGGCATGTGGAAAGCCAATTTTTCCAGCACCATTTATTAAAGAGGCTATCTTTCTTCCAGTGAACATTTTTAGCACCTTTGTCAAATATAAAGTGGCTGAGTGTCTTTGTAGTTGTATTTGCATCTTCTAATCTGTTCCATTGTTCCTCAGGTCAAATTTTTTTTTGCCAGTACCATGCTGATTTTATCACTGTAGCTTTGTAGTATAATTTCAAGTCAGGGATTGAGATGCCTCCTGCCTTGTTTTTGTTACCTAGAATTGCCTTTGCTATTCTAGGTCTCTTTTGGTTCCAGATGAATTTTAGGAGCGTTTTCTCTAGATCTGCAAGGTATGTTAATGGAATTTTGATTGGGATTGCATTAAATCTGTATAACAGTTTAGGGAGTATGGTCATTTTCGCAATGTTGGTTATCCCTAACCAAGAGTCAAAATATCTTAAGTAGGTTTTCATTAATTAAAACTTTTGCAGAACATTCAAAGGTTGAAGCTGTGTGGGAACTTATTCATCACGTGGAATGTCCCAGTCATTATGGACCAGCAGCCTTGTTAGACAAGCTGAATAAATGGAAATCATATCTTCTAGCATTGTCATGTTCCAAAGCATGCTATGAAGCTTCCAAATGCCCTCAGTATGCTCATGCTACCTCTACTGGGAACTACCAGCTTAGGGTACTCATTGTTCAGTGCTGACGTTATGGAGGAGTGCACAGAAAATGTGGGTTTGTTTAAAATCCGAACAAAATCAGCAAGATGCAGTAACTATTAGGGAGGCATTCCACCAGTGTGAGGAGCAAGAAAGGGCTAGTCAGTAATCTTTGAAGACCCTCTCTCATTGAATCTGTAATATTTATATCATAGAGTATAATAGAAGGGTGTTTATGGATAAATAACAATCATAGTTAATGGCTCTTTACGTTATACATATAAATGCTTCAAAATTTCATGTATGAGCTCTTCAATTACTATGATTGATAGATGAACTTCTCTTAAAGATAAACAGAAAATGTAACATCTAGGTATTTAAAGTAAAAGATTCCAAAATAAAATGGTATTTTATTTAAAAAATTTTTTATTGTATGAAAGAAGTAAAACAAAATTGAATAACAAAATAATAGGAGAAAAACGATAGTTAATACATTACATGCTGTTATCTTTAAAGTAGTTGCTCAGAGTACAAGACATGGGTGTACAAGTTTCTCCAGTCAATATAGCACAGACCCCTTTTAATGGACTAAGAGATGCTAATAGTATAATTGACTGCATTTTTCCCCTTTTCTGCATTGTCCTCTCAGCCATTCTAGTTCCTTTTTCCTTTTGAACAACTTTTTCCCATTTTACAACGTCTATTGTATGGCAGAATTTATTTACTCTTTCAGTTTATCTCACCAGGGAGACAATATAATGTTTACATATGTGAGTCTGATTTATTTTACTTATGAGTATGGTCTCTAGTTGCACCCATTTACCTATAAAAGTTTCAAATTTATCCTTACTTATGGCTGAGTAGTACTTCTTTGTATAAAAATACCACATCTTCTTTATTTATTCCTTGGTTGATGGGCATTTGCATTGCTTCCAAGATCTAGCTACTACAAATTGAGCTGTTATGAACATAGGTGCACATACATTGATGTGGTATGATGTTTTTAATTCTTGTGGGAAGATAGCCAGAAGAGGAATAGCTGGGTTGAATGGTACTTGCAATCCTAGTTTTATGAGGAATTCCACACTGATTTCCACAGTTGCACCAGTTTACACAGTGAGGAAGGGTTCCTTTTTCCCCATAGCCCCTCCAGTGTTTGTTATTGGTTGATTTCTTGATGATAGCCATTCTTTCTGGAGTGAAATGGAATCTCAGTTTTGTTTTAATTTGCATTTCTCCAATGACTAATGATGTTAAACATTTTTTCATTTTTTTATTTGCCATTTGTATTTCTTTATCTGAGAAATGGGTGTTCATCTCAGATGCCCATTTTTGGATTGGGTCTTTGAATTTGTGAGTCTGATTTTTTTCAGTTCTTTATATGTTCTAGGTAGAAGTGCTTTGTCTGAGGAACAGTTGGCTAAATTTTTTTCCCATTCTGTGGGTTGTCATTTCACTCTGAGTGATTTCTTTTGATGTGCACAAACTTTTAAATAAGATGGGATCCTAGTTGTTGATTCTCTGAAGTATGTCCCATGCAGTTTGCATTTTGTTCATGAAGTCTTTTACCTACCCCTGTGTCTTCAAGAATTCTACTTACTTTCTCTTCTAGTAGATTTAATGTTTCTGTTTTAATATTTAGATATTTGATCTAAAATAGTATTTTAGAACAATGTGAATTTGAACTAAAATATTTCAAGACATAATGAAGGGTAATTTTGGTATTAATGAACACAAATGAAACCAACACCATTTAATTCAAATTTACTTCACTAAAATAACTCAAATTGCATGTCAGTTGTTTTGGAGAAAGTGTTGTAGATACAATTTTTGTCCTTGCCTAACGATCATAATGGGTAATTGATGATTATCTCCACCTGATTTACCTGAATCTTCAAGTATCTAATATGGTTCTTGAGACCAGTTCATGTTCAGTGTATGTTTGCCTCATAAATGAGTGATTTCAATGAAAGACTTCAGAAAAGATTACGTGAATCAGGTCTAAATATATTCTATTTTAAATAGTCCTAATATTTAAAAAAATCCTTGCATTTTTAAGCTCTTTTATTCCAGGTAATCATGCATAAGCCAATACACATCATTTTGTGTGTGAACTACCTGAGCTAGATTCTAGATGACTACATACCACTGATCATTAAAAGAGTGGACTTCTCTGCATCTATTTTCATTCCAGCTCATTTGTCTCATGGTTTTGTTGTTCTTTTTGGCCAGGGATTCGATAAACAAGTGGATGTGTCATATATTGCCAAACATTACAACATGAGCAAAGGCAAAGTGGACAACCAGTTCTACAGTGTGGAAGTGGGAGACTCAACCTTCACAGTTCTCAAGCGCTACCAGAATCTAAAACCGATTGGTTCGGGGGCTCAGGGGATAGTGTGGTAAGTGATACCAATTCAGTTATGCTTGTAAAAGGAACATGCTGTGTGCATCTACTAGACACGAGCACAGACAAAACCCAAATGAATGAATTGGCAGGGAAAATGCATTCTACTGGAGGGAAAATAGAATTATGAGCATTATTTGGTATTTATTATTGATTTTCCAACTATATGTACAACGTGGCTGGTGGCATGATTTTCTGGTCACCAGTACAAAAGATTTATTACACAATGACCATGAAAAAACCAGGAGGTTCCTAAGCTGTTGCAAACATATTTAGAAAAATTTTATTTGAATGTTTCATTACAAGAAACGAAGACCTATGCATTAAAAATAACATGTGTTAAATGTAATAGCAAATAAATCTCCCTACTCACTTCAGAGGGATAAGTGATATCTCATGTTCTCGTGGCTTTTAAAGTTCAAAGGTTAAACATAACAATTTAGAAAAAGTTCCATTTTAAAAATGTTTACCTAATTTTTCCCAAATAGGAAGATTCTTAGTAATCTATTTTGTTATGAAATTTTTGTGTGGCTAATTGAAATTATAACAAATCTAAATCTAATTCTTGCAAAAGTAATGACATGAAGTTAATTGATCAAGTATTTTTTTAAACAATTTCAGTACATAATGTAGCAATCAAATATGTTTAGTTTGAACCTACCATCATAATAATTTTCAATCTTTTTGATGACTCATGCTGATAAAATTTTAGGATATGCACCTTAAATGTATTTAGATACATTTATCTATATAAGGAATATGTATATAATTATTTGTTATATAAATCATTGTTATATTAATTATCATTTCTATTTAAAAACAAAAACTTTCTGAAAAAGAAATGAACATTTAAAAATACTTTTTATTTCTTATCCATTTTTACTCATTTGAAATATTAGCAATGCTATTTTAGGAATAGAAATGGATAGTGTTCATTATTTTCAAGCGTTCAGTTTACATTTCATAAAATTATTTAAGAAATTTATTCACTTCATTTTGACAGGTGATGCAATTTCAGTGCCAATGCTTTGTCCGGGTGAATGTGAAATTATGCTCTAGTGTGCTTACTAAAGCATAACACTAATTCGTTCACCAAATATATCAAGACTTTTTTTGAGAACTTATCTAATATATTTCCATCTTTCTAATGTCAAACAGTGTTATTTGTGCAATTTGACAAGTGGGACAATGAGCCAAATTTGCATTTTGAAGATCTTGAAATGGGTGAACAAGTAGTTTTTCTTTTCGGTATTTACTTTTTGTGTGTGTGGTTTTGGTGTGAGTTAACTTCTTTGTGATTTGAAAAATTTTCATGATGTGGGAGGCAGAATAATGGTTTCCCCAAAGATGCTTAGGTCCTGATCCCCAGAATCCTTAAATATGTTACATGGTACGGTCAAAGGGACTTTGCAGATGTGATCAAGGACTTTAAAATGTGGATATGATCCTGGAATATCCCTGTGGGAACATTACAGTCATATGACTTCTTAGAGGTAGAAAAGGAAGGCAGAGAGAATGGGCAAGGGAGATACAACATGAGCTGATGGTAATGGACTTGAAATAGGAGGGGAATGTGAGAGAGACTTGTTTTGTCACTGGCTTTAAAATCAGAGGCAGAGGGGCCGTGAACCCAGGGACATGGCTGGCTTGTAGAAACTGGGAATATCTGTCAGTGGAGAGCGGGCAAGTGGGGACCTAACTCCTACAACTGTGAGAAATTGAAATCTGCCCACAACACAAATGAACAGAAACATTTTCTTCTGCCACCTCCAGGTAGGAGCAAAATTAGCATCCTTAATTTTGCCAACACCTTGATCTTAGCTTAGTAAAACCCATGTTCTGACCGGCAGAGCTACAGGACGTAAACTAGTGGTGTTTAGGTGGCTAAGTCTGTGGTGAACTTTTGTGGTGGTGATACTAAGACACACAGGAGTAAAATGTGTGACAAAGTGATTGCTGTAAATCTCCTGTATTTACCAGGAAAGGCAAAGACAAGGGGCTTCTGATTATTTTTCTTTGATATTATTTGAAACATTTTAGAATATTGACGTGAGAACATTTTGAAGAAGACTCAGGTCAGGTGAGTTTCATTTTTCTTGCAACAAAGCTGCCCCAGAAAGTGAGACCTGTTCGGAAGGAAACTGATGGAACTTTAATGACTCAAAAAGAGACCCAGAGCAGCATTTTGCTCAAGAAGCTAACAGATTGTTAACAGAAAGATTTTAACATTTTATGCTAACAGTTTTGTAATATATTTTGTAGGACATTTGGGGCCTCTATTTCTCCTTTCTGTGGTATGGAAATCATCCTTAATTTTAGACATAGCAACAAAAATAAAGTCAATTAAAATACCTCTGAATACTATTTAAAATTCCATTTTAGAGCAAAGTTGTCAGCAAATTTACCAAGCAAATCTGACTTTCAAGATGTTAGCCTTGGGGTTACCTGAGATTATTAGTGGTTTTGTCTTTAGCTGAGGAAACAAAGTCATATTCAGGCTAGCAAAGAGCAGAGTTGGACGCGCCAGTGACCACCTTGCCACATGTGTGGAGGGCACAGTAATCCCAAAACGGCTGTGGCTGTTTCTTCTCTTCCCTGTCCCCGGCTTTAGCTTTAAGGTATCTGTTTAACCACAACTTGCATTTGCAGTGCACTGTTTTGTTTTGCAGCCCTATTCTCACAGTGATTTGTCCTAACAACCTGCCCTTAATTTAGTTTCTGTCCTATTGCCTTTGTCAACAGTAAGTGTATCTGCATCTTTCATACCAAACACACGTGCAGTGCCAGACCCGCTCCTGGAACCCACAGAGCTGCCCGTGTTCCTGACAACTGTCAGATGGACCTAGTATCTTAGTGATCGGCTGAAACTGGCAACTGGGAATGAATGGGGTCTCTTGAAATAGTTCTGCGACTGGGGCCTCAGGCAAACAGAAATGGGTCATTCATTTATTTTACTTAATTTTCTTTGTACTAAGAATAAAACATGGTGGACCCAATTCCAAAAGAAGTGTTATCAAAATTTTCTGTTTGCATGTGTCATTATGAAATGGTTCATGTGTGAACAAGAGTGCTTCTGCTTTTCACATATAAATGTGACATGCTGGTACTTCTGTCAGTGTCGCAAGGGTCCTAACTTGTTTGAAGTGGAGTCTTACTACCTTTTACTGGTTATTGGGTTTTTGCAATTTTTATTCTCTCTTTCGACTGTTTAATTACTTGTTTAACATCCAGGGAAAGGACAATACTAAAATATCTTTAAAAGAAATTAACTACTAATATGATTTGTTTGTTTGCCATGGAATAATAGAGCAAAAATGTTGCTCTTGAAAATCATTAAATAAAATTCATACGAAATCTTTTGGAATAAGTGAAAAATTGTATTCTACATCTAGGTAAAACCAAAAAGGTTATCTGTTGAAGCAGAAACGAGAGTTATTCTGCTTCACCATGTGAGCCGAGGAGCCCTCTGTAGCTTCATAGGTGGGAAATTGTAAAGTAATCTGTAAAAAGAGGTTTTAACAACGGTGTTCAGGAACCAATCATTGTAGACCATTTTCCCAATTACCTACGAGAGGGTCTCAGGGTGTTGTTTCTCAGCTGTCAGCCTCAGAACACAAACAAGCGCAGGAAGAAACCAACACGCAGGGATTTCATTGTCTTCTCTTCGCCAAGGAACAGTTTCTATTTTCTTACTTCTTCCTCAAAAGGTGGGCCAAGCTGACAGCCACAGTGATGGCAGGAGTGAATAACTTAAGTTCAGCTGAGAAGTTTTGCCAAGGTTGGTCAGTAGCCATAGAGAGCTGATTTCACAGTTTTAGATGGTGGAGAGTAGACGCATATTCTCTCCAGCTCAATGGTGTTACACACATTTGGCTTGAAAGTGGCCCCAATCAGTTTTGCAAGACGATGCTTAAACCAGATATTTGTAGCAGAGATGTAAGCTTAATACAGATAAAAGCAGGGTGTTTTACAAAGACAATACAGATAAAAGAGTTAGGGTGTTTATCATAAAAAAATCTGTGACTTGAAAATGAAATATTTAGAAGTAAGATGGTACAATGTATGTTAATTTAATTTTTCTAAAATCTCAGTTACAATTATAGGATGACATTTAATCAAAGCTGAAACAACTTCCATTACAAAATGCTCTGGAAATAATGCACTGGATTTGTTTAGTTTAGTTTAAATAGAAAATATATTCATATATATATATATACATATATAATGAGTATATAACCAAGATGTGATTATCATATATATATTTCATAATCCAAATTAGTTTGCTTTAATTAGACAGACATCATATACACTCTTTAAAATATGTATATACAATATTTTAAGATACATACAGTATGATCAAAATATATAGTGAATGTTTAAATTTTTTAAAAAATCATTAGAATAGAATACAAACCACTATTAATCCCTCTCAAAAGACTCTCCTCAGCTTTAAGCACACTTATTCCATAATCCTTGTCACTTTGGGAAGCAGTTCCAAAAGCCTTGTTTCATGAATGTCTTTACAAGTTGTGATGAGATAGAGACAGGGAGAGAGAGAGAGAGAGAGAGAGAGAGAGAGAGAGAGAGAGAGAGGACAGAGACAGACATAGATATAGAGAAAGTAATGCTGCTGCCAAGTCTTATTCAATGCAAAATCAGGCTCGTGGAAATATTACAGTGTGTTCTCATCTGCCTTATTCATCGGATCTGACACCGTATGACTTCTGGCTCTTCTCCATAGTCAATATGACCGTAAAAGGTAGATGCTTTCCATGGATTCAGAGCATTAAGGCAGCTTCTACAGCATAGCTAAGGACACTCACAAAAGAGGGCTTCTAGAACCTTTTCAGAAAATGGCAGGAGTGCTGGGGTAAACGTGCTCAGCGTGAAGGGGAATTTTTTGAGGAAGTTTAATAGCAGTGTGTCTTTTCCTGTAATAACATTTTTAGATTGAAATATCTACCATATTTTTTGACTACACTTTATATCTATTTTGTTTGTCACAAAAATTTGAAAAGCAAATTCTGGTGAATGCCCTTCTATTAGTGGTCTGCAGTGATGATTCCCTACGTACATAAACGATCTAAGGTTTATAGCGCTGGGCATGTTCAGCAGAACCTGCAGTGTTCATATACTCATATTTAGAAAAGGGCTCATGGTTTATCATGTCACCTTCCTTTGGTAGGTGGATGCTTGTGGCTATAGTGTTCTGGCTAGAAATATTTTAGACTAGTCCAGCTAAGAGTTAGAAAGACTGAAAGAATTCTAGAATCCCTGTACTCTTGGCTTTTAAGAAATATGTGTGTGATCTATACTGAAGAAAGATAATGCTAGGAAGTGTTCAATAAGTAATACCGTAATGCAGAAAAAAATTTTTTTTTACTGTATTTACTTGGTCCTTCAGTGGTCTCGAGTCTGATACTGTTTCTGTATTGTATTTGCACATATCAGTCAGCATGGAGTCTCTTGAAGGCTTTTGATAATGTGATGGAAAAATCTACCATGCAAATAGTCTTTTCCTAAGCACATGGAAAGGAAAGGCGCTTTGGTAGTATGGATTGTTTCAGTTCTTAATTGTGCACCACAGTCTGTACCTTTGCCTTCCCACTTCTGTGTAGTACTAGCTCCATGCAATACCAATAAATACTACTAATAAGTACTAATAAGTGCTCATATGAATCACTTGTCCAAACCAGGAAAATATCTGAAATTGCCCAAATGCTCAAAGTAGTATTGTAATAATGCCACATCAAATCATTAGTAGAGCAATCACTGTCTGTGGAGTCATCTTCAAATAATAATAGCCTCTGTGTGCTTTGAAAAACATGGTTTATTGAAAGCCTTCCCTTTTTAATCTGCTCATTTCATTAAGAAAATAAAGATACTACTGACTCACAGATGGTTTTTGCAACTTTTCTCATCTTGAAGATGAATTTGAGGTGCTCCATTTCCATTTGGATTTAATCAACCTTGAACTAGTTACTTACATTTACAAGAAGGCTGGGAAAAGTCGGTGAGCATCTGTCAATATATACCAGAAGAAACTGAAACTTGTTTATATGAGGTTGCGTGATATAAAGATATTCAATATATAGTTCTTACTGCTGAAGATTTGCATGGAAATTAGTACATTCCAAGAATCCAGTAATTTTTTTCTCCTTTAACTATTACATGCTTAATACTGTAATATCCTTCTATTATTGTCTTCAGTTATTATTGTTGCAAATACACTTATATCCAACAAATAACCAAGTTTCCCATTGTATTTCATCAATTAACTTTCAGTGTTGTCCTCTTTGTTTATTCATCTATAAAACAAGACTCCAGAGAGCAGAAAACAAGCTCAATGTCTAAAATTGCCTTCTAAATCTAATATTATTATGACTTTTAGTAGATTGAAGAAGGGTAGAACGAGGTCACACTCCTCTAACAAGAGAAACTGAGCGAGATCAGCATAGGTAACCAAGGAAGCATCCTGATTTGTAACTGTTGTGTAATCCTCCGATTGTAAACATAGAATTTAATCAAATGGATTCATTAACTTTCTATCAATGACTCTGACAAAGCATTTGAATTGTTTTGTCCATCTTTCAGCTTGAGTTCTGTTAACTAGTATTATTTTCTATCAATTATTTATCTATCTGTCTGTCTGTCTATCTCCTTACCGATCTATCATCTATTGGTTTTAAACATCAGTTTTTAAATTCACAGCATCACTACACAGACTCAGCTGGTTGTCTTTAAGCAGAGTTCAGATGAGAGCATTTTGTGGCTATGAGGCTGCTGTATAAGAACAGAAGGTTTCCTCAAGCATCAGACTCTGAATAACACAGGCGTGATTTCATTTTGTTTCTGGAAACATCACTCAAGCTCCTGTGGCACATTTTTTTTAAGAGTTCCTAGAGGGCCTTTTCCCCTAAATTATGAAGCTTTAATCATACATTTCCATTTAGCCCCTGCCCAGTGGAAGTGATACCCCATCACACGCACATCTGCGTCTGAAATATCAGCACATTCTGCCTCTGTGATTTCCTATTTATTTCACGATTTTGATTCTTCATCACAACCTTCTTGAGATCAGGAGCACTGAGCTTCAAACAATGTCTTTATACTCACAGGAGGCTCAAAGAGGAGTTGGCCCGTGGAGTATGGGACAGAGCAGGACACTGTCTTTTCCACCTTTGCTCGTCTCCTTGGCCTTTTGGATAGCGCAGGCTCCACACGTTTACTTACCGTATCCTGTAACTGATGAGTCAGATTTGTAAATACCATTTTTCCTTCACATAGAAAATGTAGTACTTTGAAAAATAGTGGGTAGAAGTTTGATGGCAGTATGCTAAGTGAAAAATAATTATACATATACAATATCTATGTTTCTGTGTATTAACTACATGCTACGTGAATTCATATGTGTAAATATAGAATTGCTGATGGGGTTGGCGGTACATAATCTTGAAATGTATATTTGGCTTTGGAATATGTTATTATCATTTATTCTGAACTCTGTCATTCTTCAGCTTGTTTGTAATTAATTTACATCCTTGTACTAAATGCTGACAGAAAAGTTTGTACCCTAAAAACACTTTTCTTGGAAGAGGTTAAAAGTTGTCACTTAAATTTCCATAAGTAATCATTCTGTCACAGGTAGTTTGCTTCCTTGTAAATCATTTATTGGTATAAATACTAACGTCTCTTTTTTAAGAAATGATCCATAGCACATTATTTCTTTTTGGTTTCTATCCCAGTCCCAAAGAAGAAATTGTTACACGATGTCGATTCTCCTTTCTTTTAGGACTTGGCTGCTAGAAGATTAATAGATATTTTCATTTCCAAAATAAGAACAGTTTATGATATCTGTACTGTTTTGTCTGATGCATGAATCCTATCTAGTTGTTAAGATTTAAGTATATCCATGTTTATTAGGAAAAAGAAAACCCAACCCCCCAAACAACAACAACAACAAAAACCAAACCACAAACCTGTAGCCCAAAACAGCTACCTAAGGCTTAGTTCTGCAGTATCCAGTGCATTTTCAAAAGCAAAAATTCCTTGCAGGAAGGAGGCTGTTTCATCCATTACACTGTACCAAATAACAAATGGTGAATGCCATTGCTCAGATTTTGGGAATCATGGTCATTTACTGCTCTAAGAGAGGTGTCCATTCCGTCTGGAGATAAGGTAGATTTTTGTTTTTTAAAGAAGACAGCCTGTATGTGTCATAAATATTTCAACTAAAGATATCACTGTTTAAAGGATCTTTTTATAAAGCTTAGAGGGAAGGCAGGAGCCAGGCCTCTGGCCTGTTCCAGCGTCACATTCTGTTTATCGTCTGAGCTGTCTTGCTCATCACAGAGTTGAAGGGGGAGCTGGGGACAAAGGCAGATATCCCTTGGTTTGGAGATGGACTGACAGCCCCATCATCCCCTTTGTCTGCTGTCTTACCCCAGCGCTACTTGCTTTCTTGCAATGAGATTTAAATTTATTTAAAATATTTGACCCTGTCAAGCAATTTGCACTTCAGCTGTCAAGAGTTACGAACCCAGCATTAAACTATTGCATTTAAACTTCTGGGAGCCATGGGAATTTATAAATCATCATAAAAGAGAGAATTTGGCCACTTCGTTAGACAAGGGGTTTCTTTTGAAGACACGTATTAGCTGTGATCTTTTTTGTTGATTTTTTTTATCATTAAAATGTTTTCCACAGATGATTCCAATATATCCATTTTTAAAATCAGGATGTTAGTCCCCATTCAGGGAAACACAACACCAAGTATATTTTCCAAACGTTTCCTTTGGGTTCGTCCAGGATAGCAGACTTTAGCTGTTATGGAGGTGATGGTGATTGTGAGGGCAAACTCCCTCTTCCCTTTCCCTTCTTCTCCTTAGGACATCAGTCTTCCACAGTCTGCGCTTCGTCTCAGGCTGCTGCTCTCCTTCTAACACTTGTCTCCTCGTCTCCTCCTCCTCCTCAGCTGTTTTCCAATGCGTCTTCACCCAGATCAGCCCACTGGCTTCTTCCCCGCTCCCTGCTGGCGAGCTCTTGTCATCACGCTGGTTTTCCCCCTTGACGGGTTTATGGGCGGCATCCTAGCTGGGTTCCTGCTCCCACTGTAGCAACCCTTATACTTAAGCCCCTCCTCAGCTGCTCGTCCCATTCCCCATGGTGGGCGCTGCAGCCCTGCACAGCTTTCCTGCCAGTGCTCGGTTCCACCTCCCCAGCCCCTTCCTCTGCAGAAGGCCTGGCCCCCTACCTTCCTGAGCAAACAGATGGCCTCAGAAGAGCGCGCGCTCGCTTTCCTCTTCCTCCTCCCAGCTCTTTGCATCCGTTGCCTCCCCTGCCCACTGAGCTCTTCCGGAGGAGACCGCAGCTGCCTGCCCACCTGCGTCCCTGACTCCACCTCCCCACGGGGCCTGAATTCTCCGCGCTGAGTCAACTGAAGCTTTTTCTCCCCTTCCTGTGGGTGAGCTCCCTACACAACCCCATGTGGAAAAAGGAGTTATTTATAATGCGCGTGTCTGCCTCCACACTGCTTCCTGCTCCTCCTTTCTTGCTACCAGACTTCTTGGCTGAGGAGTGTGCGTGTGCTGACTCTGTGAATACTTTCTTGGGCTGATTTCACGTGGTCTCCACTCCATGGCCTCCACCCCCGCTGGAATAGGGTGGTTCCCTGTCTGCTGGCTTCCTTTCCTGTTGGAGACCACTGTAAAGGGGCTTTGAGCAGGGTTTAAAATTAACTAATTGGCTTTCTGTTTATCTGTGAGCCTGTCCAAGGCCTAGGCCCCTTGCCTGGCGATGGGAGCTGATTTATAGTAAGTGAACCTCTATAAATCACTGGTCCTGGCTGAGGCCTGTAGTCGCCAATGAGGCCAGAGATACCTCAAAAGGCAAGATAAGGTCACCGCCGAAGACGCCTGGCTCAGACTCAAGTAAATAGATAGAGACTGCAGCTGCAAACATCACATATCTGCAGTGTCTCTTTCCCACCATAAATGCCATCATGGGGATAAGACAGTTCTCCTTAATTGGCACAATTTACTACTTAGAGAAGTCTTTCAAGTGACTCCCGAGGTCCTGCTCATTTCCCACGCTTTCCTCAGTATCCCCTCTCTTTGTCTGCTTTGATAATAAATAGGGGCAAGGAGAGGGGTCTTTGTCTTAGCCCTCACGACAGCTGCAGAGTCAAGAACTCTGCAGGGGCTTTGATCCTCCTGGAGCCCTAAAATCATACCACTTGTCTCATTTATTTAAGCCTTCGCCGTGCACTTGTTCGGGAGATTGGGGATCTAGGCCGGGTCCCCGATACTTTCCAGTCCCATTTTTCGCTTCTCTGCCGTGTTACCCATGTTAACAATCGAGTTCTTTTTAAATTTTGCCTTCAGCTGAGTCTCAAGCTGACACTTTTTGGAGTCTGCCCCTGGTTTGGAAGTGCACGGCTGGCCGACGCGTTGAGGGCCCCACGTGAGACGCAGAACCTGTGCGGTCTCAGTGGCCTCCCTGCGGGGAAGGCGTGTGCCTGTAGGGTTGTTAAAGTCAGTGAAGTCCGTTGATGCAGCTTCTGTCTTTCAGGAGGACTCAGTTCATGTTAGCTTTTGTTATCACTAGCTGCCCTGGCCCCTGGCCAGTTCCTAAGGAAGTGATTAGATAGGGAGCTTACTGCCCTTTACAGTTTAATGTTTACAGAGCCAGTGAAAGAGCCTCCTCCGAAGTTATGGACAGCAAGACTTGAATCAGAAGCCAGAAAAATCCTAATTACAAATCTAAGTGAGGCGTGGAGAGATGCCAAGATCCAGGCCAGAACTGAATCAAAGCGGGAGAAACTTGGGAATAATGGAAAGAATCTAGGACATAGGTCATGAATATTATTGGCTGATGGGTTGTATTATAGACAGCTATTTAGAATGAAATTAATATGCAGTCAGAGAGGGATTGAGCCCTCCGAGAAGTCCACACACACATAAAAAATACAGGCATCATAATTGTGTGGTTGGAGGCAAATCTGAAGCGAGCCAGGCCTCAGGATGGAGACACAGCGGCTGGACTTACAGGCCTTCTTACAGGTAATCAGCAGTTTGAGATCATACTGTAATTAGCACCACATGGTCCCCTGGGCCCAGCCACATAGGCATTGAATGAGTAGGTGGGTGACCAGAACTTCTGGACCCATACTTCCCATCCTTTCCAAGAATTCCTTTGATCTTTTCATATACCCCTGCTACATGACTCATTTCCCTATTGGATCAATGTTAGTTAAATGACTATACTTGAAATCTTATAGGTTGATTGTAGTCAGGCCCGTATTGCATTCGCATTGTGACTTTGCTGTGTAAGTTACCCTTGACGGTGGCAGTCACAGGCAGTCCTGTGAGTAGGGTGAGGTCTGAGAAGAAGCGGGGTCAGCCGCTATGAAGTGCAGCGGGGTAGGAGCTACTGTGGTGCTCCTCTCTGCCCAGGGCCTCTGCACCACACAGCCGTGTGCACCTGGGAATCCGGCAATAGCTGGGTCTCCCACTCCAGCTCTTCCAGCTGTAGCTCTTCCAGGGAGTTGGTGGGCATGTGATGCCGCCAGAGCCATGCAGTCTCTCTCTAGGCCTCCTTTGCCATCTGCCCCAGGGGGACAGTGACAACACAGGGTGGCTCAAAGATGCTCTGTATGTCCCACGGGCTGGCAGGAGGAGAGGCAGCAGGAACCAAGTTGGGGTCTGCCTTCAGCTGTGGCACTGGTGCAGATCCAGGGGCAGCTGGCCGTCCTCCCTGGTCTCAGAAGGCTCCTCAGTCTCATGTTCTTGAACGAGCGCCCCCACCCTGCTCCATTTTGCAGCACCCAACCCCATAGTGCAAGACAGAGTTAGAATCACTCTCCTGAGCCACACTGGGCTTTTGAGGGAGTTACTTGCTGAGCCAGCATAAGGCAAGGTCTTTGTGTCCCAGAGATGGAAATGTGCAGGGATTTCTGGCCCCTGGAGCAGTCTAGACTTACACATGGCTCATTTCTCATGCTGACTCCTGGATACAGCGCACTGGGTGTTTGCTGGGTGATGATGTGAGATCCTTTTCCAATGCAAGGCAACCATGCAGAATTCAGCTCACTTACCTAAGTGGGTTAGAGGCATGTGAGGATTGTGACACTCTCCAAAATCTAGGATCCTCAATGTCTACTCTGTTATGGTTTTGGACCAAAACTACCCCGCACCAAGCTCATGGGTTCAGAGGCTTTTGGAAAGTGGTGAGACCGTGGGAGTACTAAATTCATCCATCTGCTCATCCACTCATGCATTCACAGCTGAGCAGGACTCTAAGGCAGGCAAAGGGAGTTGGTTGAAGGAAGCAGGTCCCTGAGGGTGTAAAAGGAAGGGTGTATTCTCGGCACCTGCCCCTCCTTCTGTCTCTGACTCTTCTGTTTGTATTCTGCATTCTGGTTGCAGTGAGCTAAGCAGCCTTCTGCTGCCTCATCCTTCTACATTGATGTTTCTGCCTTGGGCCCAAGTTCCCAAAGACTGAACCTTCTGAAATCATGAGCCAAACCAAATTTTTCCTACTTTAAGTTATGTATGTTAGGTATTAGGTCACAGTGATGAAAAACTGGCTGATTACATGTTCCAGCAGAGTTTAATGGGACTCTCTCTCCCACTCTTACCTCTTTGAAGGTGAGACTATCCCCCATTTGGCTATGGAACCAGGGCAGTAGATGCAGGGGATTTTGTTTCTCCTACTATGCTGCTGTCCTAGGTCTTCAACTCTTTTAGTTTCATTCTTGCTGATTTCCAGGATCTGCTCTACTTACCTCTGCAGGCAACCATACAGTTATTGCTTTGGTTCTTTTTTGTGCTGGAGAAGGAGATTGCAGGATGCCTGTATTCAGCTATCTCACATTGGTTTCTGCCTTTCTTCCTGCACAGAGTGGACCAGACATGCCTGCCACTTTCTCTGGAAGATTCCTCCTTATCTTCCAGCTTTAGTGGCAATGCTGTCTTTCTGTTAGCCTCATCTTACCTTCCCTATTGCTCAGCTAAAGTAACTGCCCTCTCATCTATAGTGATGTGACTGACATCTTTTGGCATTCTTCATCTATTTAGGTCCATCCTTGCTGCTAGATGATGGTATCCCTGGGACAAGGATCTTGGCTCATTCAACTTTATGGTCATAAAATCTCAAAAATGCCTGATGCATAATGGGAACACCTTTAGTGTTAATTGTTTCGTACAAAATTATTCAGTGGTATAAGGTATATACATATATATTCTTTGTATTAATCCTATGTCCATTTAATTTCAAGAATGATATAACAAATAATGTCATATACTTAAAATCTAATATGAGAGCTATGAACTAGATATGTTGTATCCAATACTGAAATTAATAATGTGAATAGATCAAATTTTCTCTAATGATTATACCTCTGGCCAGTGTAAGAATGAGTAGTAATACTACCACAATTGATTTTCCAAGTCATTAATTAAATGTGATACCAATTTAAATTTGATATATTTAATTGCACATATATATAATGTCAAGTTTTATAAGAATTATTAAATAATACAAGCAAAGACTTCACACAAATTGACTAAAACAGTTCTTCCACATTTCAATGTCTAAATGGAAAACATAACATTTTCAGAATAAATTAATATTTATGGCATCATGGATCATCATGGAATGTAAACCATCATAAGAAAATCAATCATGTGTGCTACTGACACAACTAAAGTCGGCACTGGGGGTGAATCGGTCAGTGCTGTGCACGTGAGGGGCATGAATGGATTTAGAGAATCACTAGACTGAACAAAGTGGAAAAAATGCAACCATATTCGGTTTTCTCTACTCACTGAAACCCTCAAATAAAGTACAATGCAAAACAAAATCAAAATTTAAGCCCTTCCCTGAGGCAGCAATATCACAAGGATATAAAGCCGAATTCATAAGGGCAAATGTCCTGCCATGCAGTCAAGAGTTTGACATGTAAGCACACACATTTAGTTCACTAATTTTCTTGGATTGATTTCTTCACTTCCTTCAGTTTTTATATGAGTAAGGTCAGGCTAATTCTGGCTGCTGTAACAACCAAAAGAGAATGGTAGAAGCTCAAACACCATGCAAGCTTATTTCTTTCTTATCAGGTCAAAAATGGAGTGGATAAAGGAATGGTCTCTGTTCTATATGGTGATCTGGGGAAGCAGGGTGAGGAAAGGAAGCTCATACACACCAACCAGTGGTGCCTGCACCTCCAAACAATCAGCTGGAGGTAAAAGCATAGAGGAGCTTTCTTGGTCTGGGTCTGGAAGTGGTGTTTCCTTTCTGCTCACCTTGTACTGGCTGAAACACACTATACGGCCACAGTGGGAGGCTGTCAGTGTTACCAGTTTGGGTGCCTGGGACAAGTAGGGATTTTCAGTCTTTGTTTTTTCTAAAATGCCAACTTCTCTGAGTCCAGCAACAATGGCCCTCTGACTAGCTTCTGCTCACCCCCATGTTCTCTTAGTCCTAGCATCATCATATTTGCATATAATGCAAATCACATTTGCATTACCTTGTTTTTCTCTAGACTGTAAATTCCTCAAGGTAGAACCCATCAAGCTAGTTCAATTGGTTTTCAAAGGCTTGATCCAGTTCCTAGTACAGAGTAGGCACTGGCTAAATCTTGTTGTTCAGCTCTTGTCTCTCTTCTTCACTCATAGCTCACTGGACTCCATTTCTGTGCCCACCACTCTTCTGAAACTGTCCTTGCTAAGTTAACATCAAGGCATATGCCAAATATAGCAAATTCTCTTTGGTCTCCACCTTATCTGATTCAGCATACTGGCACCATTTCATTTTGATATTCTTGGGTAGGTTTACTTGTGCAGTTTTTGACTTTAGCTTCCTAGTTCGTAGGTAAACACATTTTCCAAAAGGTTGAGGGTACAAAGAAAAGCTGTTGGGCATTAGATACTTGCAACCTCAGAGATAAAGAAAGGTCTGCATTTTTAATGATGTGAAAGCCTGAATTCCCTATCAGATAAGGAACGCTGGATGTTGCAAGTTCAGTGTATGAAGAAAATGCTATAGAGAAGAGAAGGGGACCTAGAAACAGAAATACAAAGATGCAGGGTAATAACAGGGAACAGATGACAGATACAGACATGCCGTGAAAGAAATGGAGATGGAAGAGACCAGAAAGAGAAAGCATAATTGTTAGAGAACAGTTTCTGAGGGAGCAGAAAGGAACTAAGCGAATTAACCATGAAATGAAGCAGTAAGTCTTTCTGAAAAAACAAAATTAAGAAAAAATACTATTTTTGCTTGCAGTGAGCTATGTTTGAGATGCTGTACAAAACATCTTCACTAATAGTTTTATTGTCAAATAAGGCTGGAAATTTGAATGGATCTCCTGATCTTGCAGCTAAACAAGAAAAGAAAATTGAAAGGAAAACTAGGAAAAATATTAGAGAGTCCTTAATCACAGAGTAATTCCTATAAAATTGATGTCTCTGCTTCTTTCTACTTTAAGGGAGGTGAAACTCATTGGCACAAACACTTTATCATTGAAATATTTCAGAAAGTGTAGTAACAGTTAAGAAACAGAAATAGACTCAGTTATTGTATTCAGAGAATAAACTTATCCAATGCTGTTCTTAGACCTGTATTGCCTTTATAGCTCATCATAAGTGTTTAACATCTGTATGAATGTATTTTTGTCCTGAAGCAAACCTAAGTTTCTGGATCAAAGGAAGAATATTATTATATAAGGTAATAATTGTATCTGTTACCTCAGTCCTTCTCTCCCATTTTAGTAAATCTGAAAGTTGTTTTTTACATACAAAAGGCTTTTAGCCCTACCCAGAAGAAATTATGAATCTCAGAGTTCATGTGGCGACTTCTTTGGTACAGCTGCCAGAAAAGAAAAGAAGGAGGGAGGGAGGGGGAAAAGGAGAGGGAGAAAGAGGGAGAAATAAAGGCAAATCTTTACTTGTGGTGGTTTGAGTAATCATTTTTTTTAACTGTACAATGGTAGGAGAATACGCATTTAGTAGAAGCCATACCTTGATTTTTGAATTTTGATTGACCCTGGGCTAGTGGCATGTGGTGCCGTATTCTTTCACAACACTGGGCAGCAACAAGTCACAAGTGCTCTGTAGTATTCTGTGTGACAAAGACAGGATGCTTGGTAGTGTTGTAGTGGGGGTTACAAGCAGGACAATTACACACAGGACACAGAATTGATAATACTATTTTACGATGGTCACCCAGCGTTAAATACAAGAAAGTGCAGGATATCTGTCCACAGCATTAAAGATCTAGAAAATTCAGCTGAGGGCCTGGATCCCACAGTAATGTCCTGTATGAGTCCAGCTGAATGCCTAGAGCCCAATACAATGCCCCCCACAAGTCCAACTGGAGGTCTAGAGCCCACACCAATGACTCACGCAAGTCTGTTTTACGAATCTGTGCTTGGAAGGCTCAAAGGTCAGTGTGGAAGCTAGAAGGTCTATGCCAGCAGGATGAAGGATCTGTGCCAGTGGGTTGAGGGTTCTACACTGGAACCAAGAAGCAATGCTCAAAATAAGGACAGGCTGCCCTGAAGAGCACCACAGCCATCCTCAGTGACAATGAGGTCCCAAGCTCCTCCGATAATGAGAACAGTCAAGTACATGTCCAGAAGCTAGCATGACAAGCTTCTCCTGGAGACTAAATAGCACACATCTTCTCATCTGGAGCCAGGAAGCGATGCTCATTGTAAGGACCAGAGCTCCCCCAAAGTGAACGCAGTCACTCTCAGCAACAAGGTCCTGAGCTCCTTTGATGATAATGGCCAAATTCATATCGGAGAAGCTAGCCATGACAAGCTCCTCCAGGAAAACCAATGGCTCCAAACAGTGACATTTAGGAGAACCCACAATGCCTTGCTTTTCTTCTCCACACCTCTATTTATGTTGGCAAGTTTCCTCAGGTGGGCCATCTACACTCAGCACCATACTGATTTAATTCAGCTAGTGTTAAGTTGACCACAGGTTTTAATATGTAACAGGTAGGTTAGATGTATTAAATGCGTTTTGACTTATTTTCAATTCATGATGGGTTGATTGTTATCCAATCCACTATCAGTTTGAGGATCATCTGTGTTTATAAATATCTTCTAGGCAGAGAAAGTAAAGATTCTTATTTCACAATTCTTTGGAATTGTAAGTGAATGTCTTAGATTTTTACTGCTTTGAAATTTGAACACATTGCTCTCTGGAAGAGATTATTTATTCATTCTTTAACTTCTAAGACTTACTTTTCAATGTGTGTTAGTCAGTTTAATATAACAAATACCTGAGAAAATCAACCCATAAAGATAAAAGGCTTATTGTGGCTCATGGTTTCAGAGGGTCCATGGTTTCTTGGTCACATTGGTTTGGCTTTGTGGTGGCATCATGACAGGAGAATGTGGGAGTGGGGACCTCTCACCTCATGGTCAGGAAATAAAGCAAAGGCAAAATAAATTGGCCAAAGCCTCAGTATCTCTGCTGAGGGCACATCCCCAATGGCCTGAAAATTTCTCATTAGGCCAACTCTTAAATGGTTTACCCTCTCCCAGTAGTGCCACTGGTTGGGACCAAGCTCTAATATGTGGAGACTGGGGGTCACTTATCCAAATCATAGCAGGTTCCAGTTTCCTTTGTTCAAAGAATTCTAACAATATACAGACATTGAAATACCTATTATTTTACATGAATAATGGTAATATGTATATTAATAATGTAAAATTCCAGCCATGTAAAGTAACATTTCTGTTTTCATTACCTTATATAACTGTTACTTTAAAGTGACTTAGTTGGGTGTGGTGGTGTGTGTCTATGATCCCAGCACTCAAGAGGCCGAGGCACGAGGATCACTGTGAGTACAAGGCCAGCATAGACTACATAGTGAGATCCTGTCTCAAAAATACAAAAAAAAGTGATAAAAGTGATTTAAAAATAATCACTGTTTTATATGCTTTTACAACAACCCATTACCTAACTAGAACACAAGATCTTTGAATGTTTTAATTAAATCAATTCGTAAGTGCACATTCTGACTACCTATGCACATTTGTTCTTTGTGAAAATTCAGATTATTCCCCTAAAGCCACCAGAAAATGGACACTCTGGCATCTTTTCACCAAATTATTTCTAACTTCTATTATATTCACTCAGAAAAGTATATATTAGTAATTTAGCTTGAAATACAATAATATTACAGAGAATATGATTGAAAATCTATGATATTTTCAACCATATTCTTAACAAGCTAAACATCTGATAACTATTTTCATTGCTTGTTCAAAAGCAAAGAACATTAACTTTTGTCAATCTAAGAATTTGTTTTTCTATATAAAACATAGTACATCAGAGAACTGGAAGAATGTACATTAATAAAATATTGAAAAAGAAAGTCATTGTTTACTACTCATATTGTGTCTATTTCCTTTTACTGCCCTGATTTTCCTGGAAGTTAGGAAACATCTCTGTTTCAGTCGAGCTGTGCAATTGAACCAGTCTTTAGCACTAATATGTTCTGTATGTCGTGCAAGGGCAGGAGGTACAATTCTGAATGAAGCTCCTCATCTCTTTCAAAGTCTTGGCCCAGTAGACAGGATTCACTTGTGGGTGTTTGCATGAGGTAGGATGAACCCTAAGCCGTTAGACCCAGAGATCATGGCCTCGAACTCGTCTCCCATCTGTTAAATGCTGAGCTGCTGAGCGGGGTCAGGTGCTAGAGCAACCGTCATGGAGGTGCAGCAATCCACACAAGGCTGCTCTTGCTGCATGTGCAAAGCCATAGGCTCATTTTTGAGTTTTCAGGGGGAAGAAAATAGCAAATGGAGGACAAACAGTCAATCTGTAAGGACTCAAATATTCTAGAAGCTGAACATTTCCCTTCTGCCCTCATCTGCTATTCTGAACCTACTGCAAGGAGAGATGGAAACACCTACTAGCTGCAAGGAGAGATGGAAACACTTGCGTGTTATCTACTGAATTTTATGTGCCCATCTAAAACTGGGAGTTTTATTGCTATGAGGGGCGGTGTTGGGAGACCATTAGTCTCGGAAGCAGTCAGTCTCCAGATTGTGGACCTAACTGATGACCAAACCGCAATCTGTCTTCCCGCTCAGCTTGTGCAAGTCAGCAGGGGTTTTAGCTCCTGATCCCTCCAAATTGGGTCCCAGCCAGCTGCATTCTGTGGATTAGGGCTGATTCTCAAGAATGGCACAATGAAATGTTAGACTGTGTGACAAATAAATGAATTAGCACGGTGGGACTGATGCTGTCTCCTTGTTTGTCTCTTCACCTTGCTTCTCCAATCTCCCACAGCACCTGGAGCTTGTGAAAGAAAAACTTCACTGAAGGATGAATGAATGAATGAATGATAGCTGAAACATTTGGAATGGCAGCAGGTGGCTCTGAGTTTCTTCTGCTTTGAAAAAGAAACATATTCCTTCCTGAGCATCTCTCTTTAATTTCCAGGACCTGTCTTTTACCCAGGTTCCAGTTTGCTTTATTCTGAGAACCCCAACAAGAGAGAAACTTTAAACTTTAATACTCTATAAAGTCCATAGCATTATTTACCTAATCATGTACAATTCGATCTTACACAGTAAAAGCATTTCTTCATGTCCCATGAATAACATCTGTTGTGGTAGGGCCTCTGGCTTACTGTTTTCTTATTTTACTTTTATCTAACTCCATATATCAATTTTGGGGGACAGAAAAAGTAGTAGAAAAGGGCTGACGTTTTCAGGTATAGTGTTATTGTCTGCATTTCTTTTTCCTTTTGTAATAACTATTCGAGATATTTCAAAACAAATAATGTTTTCAAAAATTATAAAATTATAGAAAGGAACATAAAAATCATCTGTGTATTTTCCAGATAGGAAAATTGGGACTCAGATAAGAAATGTTTGTGAGTTAAATAAATGATTCATTTTTGAATCTTTGGCTTTCAAGTCTTTGCTTTTTTAAATTTAGCACTGATCCACTGATTCTGAACTTTTAGCATCTACAGCTGGTAGATTTGAGGCTCAAACTCACATTGGTTGCCTCTAAATAAATTCTCAAAATGTGATCCCTTGACTGTAGCATCAGCACAAATCTCATTTGTAGATTTGCGCAAAATGCAGATTCCCAGGTCTCACCCAAGGCCCGGAAACTCAGATGCTCTGGGGACCCAGCCTAGGAATCCTCGCTCTAATAAACAATCCCTCCCAGAACTGCTGGTGCTTCCTGAGGTTCACATGCCCGTGCTGCACTGAGAGCATGGCATTCAGTGGGTGTTGAGGCAGTCACTTGTCTGATAGGTAGCTCATCTCCTTTGTGCCACAATGGTCTCTAAAATGGTTGTTATCTGTATTTAATAAGTGAGGATGCTACCCAATCCAAAAATGGGGATCTGAGATGAATACACACTTCTCAGATGAAGAAATATGAATGGCAAATAAATACATGAAGAAATGTTCAACATCACTGGTTACTTGAGAAATGCAAATTAAAACAATATTGAGATTCCATCTCACTCCAGAAAGACTGGCTGCCATTAAGACATCAACCTATAACAAATGCTGGAGAGGCTGCGGAGAGAAATGAACGTTTCTCCACTGTTGGTGGGAGTGTAGACTGGTACAGCCATGTGGAAATCTGTGTGTAGATTCCTCAAAAAACTAGGATTGGAAGTCTCATTCAATCCAGCTACTCCCCTTCTGGATATTTTCCCAGAAAAATTGAAAACGACATGCTGCAGCAATATATGTACACCCATGTTTGTAGCAGCACAATTTGTAACAGCTAAATTTTGGAAACAACCCAAGTGCCCATCAACCACAGAATGGATAAAAAAGATGTGATATTTTTATGCAATGGAATATTACTCAGCCATAAAGCAGGATAATCTTGAGGTTTTTGTAGGTAAATGGGAGGCAACTTGAGACCATACTCATAAGTGAAATAAATCAAACTCACATTTGTAAATACCATATTGTCTCCTTGGTGTAAAAAAAAAAACTGAAAGAGTTATAAGATCCAAAATGTACATTAGATATTGTGATAATGAAGAGGAAAGCAAGTGCTCAAAAGGAAAAAACAACTGTGATAGGAGAAAGGAGAGATGGAAGAAGGGAAAATGTTATATGTATATAGGTATACATATATATGTATTTATATATGTATGACAGCTATACTACTAATTTCTGTTAGTTCATCCAAAAGAACAGTTTGTGCTTTCATTGTTTGATTGTTTGATCATTTTTCATGCCTAAATCTTG
Source organism: Dasyprocta punctata (assembly GCA_004363535.1). Classification (NCBI taxonomy): domain Eukaryota; kingdom Metazoa; phylum Chordata; class Mammalia; order Rodentia; family Dasyproctidae; genus Dasyprocta; species Dasyprocta punctata. The sequence goes on along the minus strand of RJWM01014248.1, from coordinate 19,897 downwards.
TACCCTGAACAACTACTTCCAAGATAACAATGTGCAATATATTAATTAGTATTGATATCCTATTTTTTTGAAATTCTGTATCATTTCTATCCTTTTTGTTTTGCTTTTTTTAAAAAAAATAAGTGAAGATGCTAAGGTATGGAGAGGTCATGTTGCCACCCTTCCTCCCACAACCAAGATCATATCATTTCACACAGGCAGAAATGGAATTTCAACCCATGGCGTCTCACTCCTGGGCCCACATGTTTTCTAGAATATTGAGCTTGAAAAAAAATCTCAATTATAATTTATTCTGAGGCATAGAAAATAAGAATAGTTAATATTTCAAGTACAAAATTTTCAGGGACCACAAATGAGTGCGAAATTTCTTCTCCTTATAACGTGTTTGCTAAAATGCTGCTCTGAATTTTGCCAGTCTTCTTTTAGCATTGCTTGTGAATGCAAAGCAGTATTTACCAGGACCAACTCGCCAGTTTTCTTCAGGGAATACGTCTTCTCTGTTTTGCTGCTTGTGACACTGTAAGCCATCTGGCAGAGATGGGGATGTGACTTTACTTTTGTCCTCCCCAAAGGTTCTGCTTGCAAAATGTCACATGGCTTTCTCTAGGATACGCCAGAGACTGCTTGCAGCCAGAATTATCCAGGTCTCTCCAAAGGAAAGGACTCTAACAGGTCATCCTTCCCATTCGACTAGGGCATCAGCTGACCTGTTTCACATTCTCAAACAGTTCTGCCTACAGGAACTCGACAGTATAGATAGTGAAATTTTCACAACACATTCTTACTTAAACTTTGGATTTTACCTGTGGAGTGAGTGAGACTTTAAACATTGTCCTTGGAAAATCACTGAAGTGGATAGCTGTAGTTATTACTAAAGGGAAACGTTTGCTATCAGATTTTCAGACTTTTCCAGAGACAGAGTTAAAACACATAGGCCAAAATCTAAATCTGCAAGGTAGTTGTATTTATGATCACAAATATATTTTTACATTCGCTTTTACCTTGACACTTGGCTTTTTGTTTCCATTTAAACAAAAAGATTTATATGTAAACGATGATGAACTTCAAAAAATTGCTTCTTTCAAGTGCATACATTTCTATAGCATTATTAATGACTTGAAATAATTTTATCACCCACTTGAAATTCTGACCTTTCTCTGTGAAAAGCTTGCAGATAAAAACAAACAGAACTGCATTTGAAAATCTGCCTGGGTGGCTGGGGATACAGCTCAGTGACACAGCGCCTGCCTGGCAAGCTGAGGTCTTGAGCTTGATTCCTGGTACTTCCCTGCCCTGCAAAAATCTGCCTGATTTCCATTATCATGAATACTAGAATAACAAGAGAATAAAAAGTGCTTAGCACAGTTTTTTGGGTGGATTATACTAGTTGCTTAACTTTGATACTTTCATCTCTCTAGCTGTGATAAAAATTTTATTTTATTTTATTTTTTTTATTTTTTTTTGCGGCACCGGGGATTGAACTCACAACCTCGCGCCTGCCAGGGCAGGCACTTAAATCACTGAGCCAAACTCCCGGCCCTGGTTTTTTGAGGCAGGGTCGCACTATGTAGCTCAGGCCGGTCTTACACTCGCGTTGTAGCCCAAGCCGGCCTCGAACTCACAACGCTCCGCCTACCTCAGCCTCCCGAGTGCTGGGATTAAAGGCGTGCGCCACCACGCCCGGCTAAAAATTTGATTTTAAAAGACACAATGGATTTCTCAAAAAGCGAAGAAGCCGGCAGTTGTTTTTCCTTTTATTTTCTCTTAGGAAAACTAAAGTCCTACATATGATTTTGAGGAGACAATGTTACCCATTGAAATAACTTACAAAATAATAAGTTTATGTCCTTTGTTACATTAATTGATTTTTTGTCGTTGAAGCTCTTACATTTTTGTTAACTAAAATGAAAGGAGACATTATCCTTCTTGTAGTACTGTTGTAAGACTGATCTGTCACTTGGCTCTGAAGGGCAGAGCTGGATCCTGTCTGAATGTCACTGAATTACCAACTCTGGGCAGTTTGTATCGATATTGAGGTCCATCTCTTGCTGCTTCAGAATAGTGACTTAATTTGGAGTCTTGAAACAAGGAACAGAGCAGTTAAATCTTCAATGATGCATCTTCTGTGTTATTGAAGTGGCAAAATTTATTATTTTCTTGATGGTTTGTGTGTGATAACTCCTTAATTTTGTTTTTAGTATGGAACACTTAAAAACCAGATGAGGAGTTTGCCTTTGTTCTTATTATGTCAGAACTTGCAATAGATTTAGAATAAAATGAAGGTAAAGAGCCCCGAATGACAGAATTCACTGTGTAAGCCTTCAGACTTGAGGTCAGTGGCAAACATAAATTAAGGTGACCTCAGTGAGTCTAACTGTTGTATGTAATCCATGTCCTTTGGGTGAAGATGGAAATGGATGCTTTTAGTCAATAAAACACGGCGAAGGCAGTGGGAAAGCAGCTTCCTTGATTAGCTATGCAAGTATCCGTCTCAGCAGCCTGAGTGCTAGGTCCTTAGGCATCCTTGGGGAAGTGAGCCTTCCTCTCGTGTGAGGGTCATAAGCCTATGTGTGGCCTGGTGGCTTTAGGGAGCTGATAGCAGCCCCTGATTGGCAGGGAGCAAGGGACCTCAGTCTTCCAATTACAAAGAACTGATTTCTTCTAACCACCTGTAAACAGGGGCAAGAGATTTAAGCTCCAGAAAGTTCTTCCTTACCCACACCTCGTGAGACTGGAGCATAGTACCAGGTAGGTGTTGCATGGACTCAGGATCCATGAACACTTTGATACAGATGTTTGTGGTGTTAAGTCTTTAACTTTGTGATAGTTTGTTAAACAGCATAGAAAACTGATCAAGATCCTCTCATTTACCTTCATGAGACTTTAGGTTTTCCTTTTAAGAGAAAGAGATTCATGGAACGATCATGTCTGGTGAAGTGGTCAGGCACATCTTTATTTCCATGTCTGGGACAATTTAGGCCATTTATGTGTAATTGATATAGGGAAATGAAACTGTTATGGATTAAAAACTGGTGGTCAACTTACATCAGCATGGTGCTAAGTAAAGATGATTCACCTGCAGAAAGTTACCAGCATAAATAGAGATGTGGAGAAAAAGAGTGAGGCATTGTGGGTTCTTTCAAGAGTTGCTGTTTTGAGCCAATGGTTCTCCTGAAGGTGCTTGTCATGCCGGCTTCCTCAATATGGATTCAGCCATTATCATTGGAGGAGCTTGGGACCTCATCGCTGAGAGTGGCTGTGGTTCACCTTGAGGGAGCTCTGCTCCTCACATTGTGCATCACTTCCTGGCCCTGGAGGGGAAGATGTGTGCTGGAGAAGCTTGTCACGCTGGGCTTCCTGACCTGTACTTGACTGTTCTCATCGTGGGAGGAGTGCAGGAACTCTTTGCTGCTGAGGATGGCTGTGGTACTTCTCAGGGAAGCCCTGCTCCTTATTTTGAGCATGACTTCTCGGCTCCCGTGTAGAACCCTCAAACTACTGCACAGTTCCTTCACCCCACTGGCTTAGACTTTCTAGTTTCCACTGCTGACCTTTGGCCTTCCCAGCACAGAACCTTAAAATAGACTGGCGTGGGTCCTTATTGTGGGCTCTTAGATTTCCAGTTGGGTTTGTGGGAGGCATTGTCATGTGCTTTGGGTCTTTAGCTGGACTCATGCAGGACATTGCTGTGGGATCCAGGCCCTTGATAGAATATCCTGGGTTTTTAGTGTTGTGGACAGATTTTCCTGCACTTTCTTGTGTTTAACTCTGGGTGACCATCATAAAACAGTATTATAAATTCTGTGTCCTGTATGCAGTTGTTCTCCCTGTAACCCCTGACTGCAACAGAAACTCTCAGCCTATTATATGTCCAGTGTGAGTTTGTGTTCTCTAAAATCGAAGAATGAATTTTAGGAACAACGGAGGTTAAGAGCAGATTATATTTACTGAGAAAAAGATAGCTTTTGTCTGAGAAACAGAAGGAGTCCCGAGTGGGTTGCCAAAGACTCTGTCTTTTTTCAGGACTTTTATAGAGCAAAACCACAAGGTGAGAGGAATTCAAGGTGGGGAAAACCTGGGCACTCTCAAGGTAGGTATAAGGTGGGACAGAACTATGGTCAACCAGTAAGATTAATTGCTCAGGTAAGATTGATTAAACTGGGAACAAATGGGGAAGCGAGTCACATAGCAAGAGGGTATGTATGTATACAGAGCAGTGACTTCCTGTAGCGGGTTGGGATGGTGACTCCTGACTCTCTCAGGGTGATAGAGACCTATTTAGAATATCAGTCCTTAGGATGTGGGTGCATTTCTTTGTTCTTTGTCTTGAGGCCTGGCCCACAGCGGGAGGTGTCTGTCTGCCCCACAGTCGCAAGGTATCTGGTCTTTTGCACTGGCTCCTTTGAGGACCTAGCCCTGTCTGACTGCCTATAATATTTCTAACTCAGTTGCCTATGGCATAATGATTCTTGAGTTACTAGCTTGTTAGTACTAGAAATACATTTCATATGGTTAGTCTTTTCTGTTAGCAAGAAAGTCAGCGCTTCCTTTACTTACATATATGCTGTAAGGACCGGGGCATTCGCTTTGCGGTGTAGCATGCTGAGACACAGGGGAGCCTTGCTCAGAAAGTTATCCAGAAGAGTTTGCACATCTAGTTTTATTCTTCCTCCAACAATCAGGAAGGTTTTTCTCAGTGAAGGCATTTTGACGTAATGTTGAGATTGTTTGATATGGGGCTGTTTGATAATTATGAATGATTCAGTCGGAATCACCGAATCCACACTGTGAAGAAATGATAAACACTCTAGTGTAGAATGAATATATGCTACAAATGGTAAAGAGCACAGAGTGAAGTTTCAGGAAATTCTGTTTTACATGAGTTAAATGACTGTGGACTGTGATGTTCGTCACTCGTGCCACATGTGGATGCATTGGAGATGTGGCTGGCGCCCCCAGAGCTTCACTTTCCTTTGTCAAATGAGGCGAGTGTGCCAACATTGTAGGTATGGCAGGACTCACCGTTATAACAGAAGAGAATGCACAGTGCAGTGTGGGATGCGGCTCATGTGCTCAATAAGTTATTCTTCTAAGTCTTCCTCTTCAGGAGACACATGTCAGCACACACGCATGCACACACACACACATGCATGTACACACACGCACACATACAAAAGAGTGGAAGCAATTTGACCTAGGAATTAGGTTATTCTCTATTGTAGTTTGTCTTAATATTTCCTTTTATCTTTTTAAATATGAATTAGGGAGGTTTGAGAATTATGGAAATTTGGGAATGGTTAGCTGAATGGTAGGATGTTTGTCTAGAAGGTCTGAGGCCTGGGGTTCTGTCCGAGCACTGTACAAGAAAGGAAGAAAACAAAGCAGGAAGGAAGGAAAGAAGGAGAATAGGAAAGAAGAGAGCGAGGGAAGGAGAGAAAATGTGAATTATGCTTTTTCATTTTTCATGGCATCAATATTACATTGAATGATTTTTTTCTTTTTCAATTTAGCTTACAAGAGTGGTCAACATCCTTTTTAAAAAGTATCATCTCTATTGGTATTTTCTACAAAGCTTTGTTTTCTCAGTTGAAACCTATGAAATATGTGTGTCTATTCCCTGTTTCTTAGAAATTGCTTCTTTTTCTGTCTGTGAGATACCATGACTCAATTTTACTTTTGCTCTTGCAGTTAATAACAGGTATTCTTTGCTACAACAGGAAGAGAGCAGTATTGTCAACTTTGGCTAGAAGGAACTGTGAATGATGCAAAAGACAAAGACAGAATCTCCCCCACTCTCCCTTCCCTGGGCAAAGATGTAAAGTTTGCAGCACAGTTTCTATGGGTTACAATAGCTCAGGGGATTACCTGGGGTCACTACGTCTCAGGCATGTGCTGTATCTCTAAGTAGCTTGTTTAGTGATCTTAGGTTTACTGTGGGATTATGATTTTAATCATTGTTGTGAGGTACCAGAATTCTGTGTTGGCAAGTGGTGTCATTTTTGTAAGATCATTGCATGAGTCCTTCAAGTGAATCTTAGTGATTAATCGTATTTGACTTTTATCTTCCGGCGCAGCTGAATTCTTTAGAACATGGAATGGCTGTGGGTCCTGCCTACAAAGCTGTACAACTTCATATAAGTTCATTGCCTTATACTGAGGGCATTGGTTTAATGGTAAAGGTCTTTACACCTAAAATTCTAATCTCCATAATAGACTACTTTCCATTTAGAGAATGCACACTATGTTTTTTTTTCCTTGTTGAAAAGTACTGTTGACAAGCACAGTGCTTTTAGCACTTTGCAAAACATTTATTATGCGTCTGCTAGGAAGCAGAGCTCGGGAGCTGGCAAATAATTCCTAAGCATTTAGCAGCCAATAGTTGTGTGTATGCTTCTGCATGTGTGTGCATGTGCCTATGTGTGTGCACATGTCTGTGTGTTTGTGCCTCTGTGTGTGTAAATTGTAAACAGTTGGGATAAGGATATGTACATAAATTTCCTTTAATTAGAATAATGAGAAGAATGTAGAATTATCACCACCAGAGGTAATATTTTTCCATTTTCTTCCTTTTGTTTCTTTGGAAAATCTATATTACTTGAATGCTGTTAACAGCTTACAGGTCAAACAGAAGAAACGCCTGGGAGAAAGTTTGTGTGTATGAGTCATATGGGAAAGGGTGGGGACACAAATGCAATTCTGCAAGCATTTATTATATATTATGTGAACTGTGTTCAAATTAGACTTTTTTACTTAAAATTCAGTGGCTTGCATATATGTTGCCGACTGGTTAAACTAGTAGTCTATAAATTCACACTTTAATTGTCACACATCTGTGTTCCTTGAAAACACGCACAGGAAGCAAACAGTTACTGAAACTAGAGTTGGTGCACTTGATTTGGAGAGAGGGTTGCTCTTCAGGACCTAGGAAAGAGCTTCAAATATTTAAAGTCACGAGTGTCAGTAGATGAGCAAACTTAGTTTGACTCCAGAGAGTATGTAGGGGGCTAATTGGAGCTGGATGCTGAGTCAGTGTGAGAAGGACGCTTGTCATTCGGAGTTACTCATCATGGGCTGCCTTCCTTGTGAAGGTGTCAGTGACTGGCTGCTAGAAAGATTCAACAAAACCGGTTGCGTGAAAATGTCTCTCAGGGGTGTTGTGTGGCTTCATTTAGCGGAATGTTTCTTCCTGTTCTAAGATTGTGTAGGTTACTGTGACCTCAGAGTCATTATCAATGCCCTGAAGTAGAGTGTGGGCCACTAGAAGGTGTCCAAGATGGCTCATGCTAAGATTCACAATGGGACATGTCCTCAACTCACTGCCGCCTTGTCCAGAAGGACAGAATCTCAGATGGTGCTACAGCAAGGTATCTGGCTCCACATCCAAAGCCTGAAAACAAACTTCTGGCCAAGTACCCTGGGTTCATACATGTTAATGACTATGAAAACAGTTCCTTGGGGTTCAGATTCTTCTCTGACATAAAAGTGTAGGCAAGAGAATAGCAAGTTCAAGGGCAAAACTTGTCTCAAAGTGAAGGCTGGGAATGTAACTCAGTGGATGTAGTACTTGCCTAGTGTATGTGAGGTCTGGGGTTCAATCTCCAGTACTGCTAAAACACATCCTCCACAAAACTAAAACTGTAGTCACCTTTCTTTGGGAAAGTTCAAGTAGTTTTGTTCTACCTCTTACCTGTGCACTGCAGACTGTGCTAGATGTATGTGAATATTTATGTTGTGGATAGGAAACTCTGTTATGTTGAGCCTTAAGCTTATATAACTTTTGGAGGGCATGCTAATAAAAAATCACATCCATCAAGTTAAGAATAACAGTAAAGTATTTACTCAGAATAAAAAATAAATAACAACAAATCACAAATTTGAAAATTGCTCATAAACACCACAGGATGATAAAATGCATAAAAGTAAGACTTTATCGAATATATGATATAGTACTCAGTTTACTCTATTTAAACTACATGGTCTTTGAATATGTTTCTATATGAAAATAATTTTGTAAATTCATTAACTATAAAAAAACGAAGGAAAATTCAATCTTGCTTTATCATGGTTGGTCAAAATTTATCTCATTATTTATAGTTTAAACGTATCTGTAATTGTTCGATTGTTTGATCATTTTTATGCCTATATCTTGTAATCTGAGTAATTACTTTGAAAATAATATGAATACATTAAACAGTATTAGTCCCCTATTATTTTGTTTTAAAATTCTTTATCACCATTTTTATTTTTTTAAATAAAAAATCTGTAATTACTGAGAATGTCATGCACATGTTTGGAATTTTATAAAATTTAAGGAAAACTTTCTGTTTGTGATATTTGAAAAAGATGTCCATAGACTATCTTTTGGCTTTATGAGTTTCAAACTTTATTTTTCCACCACTATTTACACACTTGCTGGTGCAGGCACTGCTCATGTGATACAATTCCAGGCCCTGCCCGTTTCTGTCGTATGATCGGGCATTAGATGGGAGAGCCTAGTGGCACCAGTACTGCTAGAACTCACTCCTATATTGGGACATGTGCAATAATTCAAGTACATCGGTGACTCTGAAACATATGATAACCCCCTGCACCAAAGTTAATGTATTCTAGATTTTATTTCCCCATTATGAGATCTCGAAACATCTTCAGTCACTTTAATTCTAGTTGATACAAGTGGGCACTGATTTGAAGGAGACTCTAGTGTAAGGAAACAGTTGTCATAAATTTAGAAATTTAACTATAAACAGAAAATGACTTGCTTTTTCAAACTTAACATTTTTTATTAGCTGATCAAATTAGAGTTGAGATTAAGATCAGAAACTATTAGAAGTATAGTTTTGCTGGACTTCATAACCAAATCAATCAGTTTGATTTAGATTGTCTTGAAAATGAGTCAACAAAATCATAGTCAGCACGCAGTTTCAAAAGTCACATTTGCTGTCATCCTTCAGTAAGATGAACATTTGGTTAGACCCATTTTCCAACAGAAGCAGTGTATTCCGTTTGTGTTTTCTTTTCAGTTATCAATCAGGGTGGCATAAAAACATTAGAATAGCCACTACCTTTCTCAATATCTGAACTCAGCCTGTGTCAGTGATAAAGTTGCAGAAGAGTTATACCCAAGTTTCATGCAGGTCTGAAGGAAGAAATGAGTTAGTTATGACTCATTTGAGACCTTTGTGGACGAGGACAGTATTTCATCCACTGACTAGATGCAGAGCAGACATGAGGTAACTCTGGAGTTAAATTACCAGTTGGTATTTCTTGGAGCTTATCTTGATAATTTACCCCAGATCTCTTACACTTCAGTGTAGCCATTGTTCTTACCAAATATTATTGGCTATATTTTTCAAGCACTTCAAAGTCTCATTTCATAATTTAAATATAGTATTTTGATAGTCTGTGTCAGGAAATTTGTAAAATGCTATTCACATTGTCTCATAAATAACATGACTTAAAAATATTGAGTGTCTAATACAGCACTGTTACCGTTAACATTTTACGTTACTTACTGACCAATAAGCAGGCTTTATGCAGAAGCGATTGACTAATTGCATCTTTGGCACAACATCCTGCCAGTAATTTGATCATAAACTTGCAGGGACTCTTTTTTTCCCCCCTATTTTGAAACTGCAATAAAGCTGTAGTTTATGATAGAAACTGGGAGAGAATTACAGCTCTTGTTTTAAAAAATACACCAACTAGTCCAGATGCTAAGATAAATTCCTAGCTAAGGAGGTCTTCCAGTAACTGTCCTTTTCAAAACTGATATATTAGTCTTAAAATGCAGTTTGGGTTCTATTAAATTCTCAGTGTTAATTCTTCATGTTTATTACTTTCTACACTTCTCTTTGCCACTCAAATTTTCTGTATGCCTGTGGGCTAGATAATAAAATCAAAATAAGCAAAAACACTCAATAGATTGCTTGTGTATGTTTTTAATGATCAAAATGAAACTGAGTCAGTGGTTTGAAATTCCTGTTTCTAAAAGAGAGTGATGAATTTGATTTGATTTAGTATCTTATTTTCAATAATTCTTCAACCCCAGGAGGATCTATATGTAATCTACAGTCTTCTGTAATTTCTCTGGCCCTGACAGTCCTCTTATCTGACTGATTTTCCTCCTTGTATAACTCACTATATACCATAACTTACCTCATATAGAAACTTACACTATCTCCCCGTCTTCCCTCCTGGCAATTCTCAAATGTCAGGTAAACCCAGCTCCTTGAGTGGAGTTTAATGATCCATGCCTGCTGGCCCAGGTACTTGGGAGGCTAAGGCTGGAGGATTGCCTGAGGCCAGAATTTCAAGACCAGCCTGTGCAATATGGCAAGATTCATTTCAGAAAAAGAGAAGTTCAACTCCATAGCAATAGCTAGCTGGAAAAAGTCTGGGGAAGAAACATGTCTGTTGATCAACGTCTCCTAAATTTCAGATCCACAGAGCTGAATGAGCCTTTATCATTATCCATTTACATTCCCACAGTCCTGGGGCAGTTCCTTCACTTCACCCCTTTCTTCGAAGCACTTCGAAGTTCTTTCTCTCCTATCTTCTCCCTCTCCTGATGATTTTGCTGTTCCTTTCACTGCCAAACGACAGGCCATTCACAAATGGACACTCAGGAGCTCCTCACCTACAGAGCACCTGCCCATGTAGGGGCATTTGAGTCCACAATGTCCCTTCCGCACTGATACAATGCACAGACCCATTTATTCCGCAGACGTCAGTCTCGTGATAAGATTCTACTTCGTCACCTGATGAGCATTTCTCCAGTAAATGTGTACCATACACTTACACCTTTGTCATTTTTACCAGTGGCAGGAAGAACTTCTGTGAGGAGAGAATGTTACTTTAAGGTGAGTATTGTGCTTCTGACTTTCTTCTAAACTCAGGTTGCATTCTAAATGAGCACATAAATAAACCCCCTTTCCGTGTTGTGCTTACTAGTGTTAGCCACTCTGTGTTCCTAAACTGAGCGCACACAGAGCCATAAAAGCAGGATGCAAGTAAAGCCAACTGATTATCTGGGAAATAATTTTATAAGTTGTCGAATTTATGAAAAATATGCTGAGTTTAGTTACTAAACTTGCATGCCAATGAAATTAAAAAATTGCTTACCTATAGTTTTTATTTTTATGTTTTGCAGTACTAGGATTGAACACAGGGCCTTCCTGTTGATATACATCCACAATTTTCTTTATGCGAGACAGGGTCTCCATAAATTGCCTAAGTTGCCTTGAATTTATTAGCCTCCCGGAGTGGTGGGATTACAGGTGGATACCACCATGCCCATCTTAGGTTATAATACTTTTTGAACTGGAGTCAACAATTCTATCAAACCTTGGTATGCTGAGTTTACATAAGCTTCATATCAATAGCTATCAATGTGAGGATGAGTCTGATCTTTGCTAAAATGAATGTCGGTTAATTATTTGATGTCTGGAAAACATTCACAAGTGGAAGAAAGCAGTCAAACTAGTGTTGTCTAGAATATGAAAATAAAATGTTGGCAAAAGCAAAGTAGCCTCTTTGTTAATCTTGCCTTTTCCAAGCTGGCTTCTCCTTGTGCCAGTGGGAGCCAGCTGGGTTACGGCTGAGGTGCCAGGTGCTCAGGGTCACACGGCAAGCACAGCAGCTCCATCTTCCTGGAGCCCCACTGTCAGGAGAAGACGGTGTGTCCATAGCAAAGGAGATTTTATATTAAAGCGCACTTGAATGGTATGGGATTAAAATACAACTTTTGTATTAATTTTAGAGATGAAACATGTAAGTTCAAAAATATTCAAAGGCTATATGAGTCATATTCACTGAAATCTTACAAATATGAATTTAATTTACCATTAGGAGTGCATCAATCATCAATTACTTGGTTATCAATTACTTATTTAGGGCTCAACTATATTCCAGGTATTGTTCTACGTTCTTGACACAAAAGTGAGCAAGACCTGTGTGATCTCGTTCCTCCTGGGATTAACAGTCAAATAGTGCTACAGGGCTTCTGAAAGCAAGACTGATTTATTCATTCATTCATTTATTTATTTTAAAAAGCAAAGCAGAAAAAAAGGATAGAAATGATACAGAATTTCAAGAAAAATAGTAGGAAATTAACACTAGCTAATATATTGCACATTGTTATCCTAGAAGTAATTGCTCAAGTTACAAGATCTAGGCACAAAATAATGAATCAAACAATGGCAGCACCAACTGTTCCTTTTGATGAACTAACAGGTATTGGCAGTATAGTTACCTATCTTGTATACACATACATGCATACATTTGTATGTGTTTACCAACAAACATATAATCTTTGCCTTTCTTCCTTTCCTCCTTTCCCCTATCCCAGTGTTGGTTGGTTTAATTCTCCCAATAACCTTAGAAGGTGCCTTCTTTATGGTTTTTTTTTTTCATTCTTTAGTTATTAAATTCATGCTGTGCTGCTCAAGACATTTTCTTTATAAACCCTGTAAACCAAACAAAAGAATTCTCACACACAAAATACTGGAAGAATGAAGTCTAATTTAGATGTAATGAGACTATGAGACTGGTGAAGTACAGATCAGAGAAAGGGAAGCAAGAGTTGATGTGAGCCAGGCTTTGAGGGACAGTCTGTGCAGTAATATAAATGATGGAAATGAAGTTAGAGAGATATGGACCAATTTTTAAACATACATTGGAAGTAAAAGCAGATCTTTTGTGGATTGGATTTGGGCAGGAGTTGAAAAAAATAGGATGAATTCTACATTTGAACATGTGGAATTTAAAGGAAAAATTGAAGGAGGACAGTTGAAGGTTAAAGAGACACTCAAAGGTTTGTTCAGTTTGACCATATAAATTTTGACCCATCTTAAAGACATCCAACTAGGAATAATGTACATGCACATCAGGACCTTTGGGAAATAGATCTTAGCTAGAGGCAAAATTTTAGCATAGCATTAAATTAATGCATGCTGCTTAAGTTATTTAAACTTGCTTCCTTTAGCTTACACAACGACCTTTTCCTAAAATGTTTAAAGCTCTGAAAATAACATTTAGCAGTGGCAAATATGATTTATGCAATAAATATATGGGAGACACAGAGTTAAATCCTTTAGGACTTGGATCTTTAGAAATGTACAATTTTAAGGATAAAAAGGCAATAAAGGGCAATAGGTGATAAGTACATTGCAACTGTGGTACAAACAAATTGCTACAAACATAGGATTTCATAAATGCTAACTTTCTAAATATTAGGCTTAAATCGTGACTGAATATGGGAAATGAGTAAAGACAAGACAAATATAGAGAAAGAGGAAAAGATCAGTCATAAGAAAACCTCTGGGCAAACAGTAGCTGGTCAGCACAGCGCTGCATTAGTGGAGGGGAGTCATAAAGCCAGGAACCGTGTGGTGATGCAGGCTTGGAGGGAAGGAAGTGCACACGTGGGCTGGGCAGTGACATTAACTCTTAGAGTTATGTGTCCTGTGTTCAGGAAGTGTTTGTGATTCCTGGGGCTCACTTAATGCATCTCATCCATTTTACAGGCATCAAGAAATAGCACCAACCTGTGAGCCCAGGGAACGCCTCACGGTCTTTAGCTTGCTAATTTTTAGGCATAGCACACTCTTGCGACAAAATTCCTTTGGGAGTCACTGCTTCATCCCTGAAGTACTTGCACAATAAAGCTGATTCACTCAGTAAGGTCTTCTACTCAATGGTTAATTCTGACATCAGCTGGGTGCTGAGGCTCACCTGAGTTGCTATCTCTATTTATAAGAAGATTCTTGTTAAAATAAAATAATTAAATACAAATCATGCTTTAAATTGTGTTGCCAGGAAATGACCTAAGGTGAGAATTTAGCAGGAACTGTGGATGAGAAGTTCCTTTATTCTACTTCTTCAGCGTTTTGGACTATACACAAAAGCCTCTTTATCCAAAACACAGCAATGGTGAGCCATGGGGACCTCATGTATCATTTATCTGGAAATGGGGAGCATTTTGACAGGGAAAGGACACATTAAACTACAACTGTGGGTGAAAAACAGTGTTATGGCTATTTATTTCAAGTAAAAATTTTTAAAGTACAAATAAAATTTAACATACATTGATTACCTAAATATTTAAAGAATGAGAGAGTAACTTTGATATATCTTTATGTATTTTAATCAACTGAGCCTTCTTCATAGAAAGTCTATGGTTTCACTGGTATCTTTCTAAAGTCAGTCTTTCAATTTGATATTATTATTTTTAAATTTTCATGAAATTTCTGGATCATCACAATTACCTTATGCCATCAAAATTATATTTTATGTCTGCTAAGTTTAAATTATTGCCACATTCAGTATCAATCATAACATGTTTGCTTGAAAAATATACTTGAAAAGGGTCAAGGACATTGAGTTCCTCAATGGTACAGTACCAGCTGATCATGCATGAGGCTCTGGATTCAATCCTGAGAACTTTCATTAAGAAAGAGAGAGCGGGTGGGAAGGACAAGGAGAAGGTGAAGAAGAGAAGGAAGGAAGGAAAGAAGGAAGGAAGGAAGGAGAAAGAAAGAAAGAAAAAGAAAGAAAGAGAAAGAAAGAAAAAAAGAAAGAAAGAAAGGAGAGAAGAAAGAGAGGCAGGCATTTGAAATTTTTAGAAAAAATTCTGTTTATTGAAAATATCTTCAATTTTAAATGATTTTTGTGTTCCAACAGACCTATTTCAGTTCAATTTTTTCACACTGATTTTTTTGTTTAATGAAAGTTTCCTTATCTGGGAAATAATTTTGTCAGTTGTCAAATTTATGAATAATATGCTGAGTTTAGTTACTAAAAATAGACCTTTACACCATATCCCACAGAGAATATAAGTATTCGGACATTAGAAATTCCATCAAGTCTTATACAAAATATAAATATATCCTAGAATTAAGAAACCCATCAAGGTCATCAGGGATGCTTCCTGCCGGTAACCAGCATGGGCAGGGAGGAGCAGCAGTCAGCACTGTCACCACATGCCTGCCGGCCAGCATCAGGTACTCATAGCCATCATGGGCTGGGTGAGCCAGCCATTCATGTCTCAGAGAAATCGTAGCCAACTCAAGATGTGCCTGGCATCCCACAACCTGCTCATCTGGAGGAACCCAGAAAAATACTAAGATGAAGGAACAAAAGATAGTCTCTGGCCTCCAACCCATGCACAGCAAAACCAGGAGACATAGACATAAAAGAGAGTGGAAGTCCAACACCTGAAGTTTCTAAAGTGAAGGCAACTGAAGTAAAGAAACAACTTCATGAGGTTATAAAAGAAATCAGATCAGAAAGAATATCTCAGGTAAAAGAAGAAATGAAAAACATAAAAGAATTGCTGAGTGTATCTAAAGAAGACAGATAAAAAAAGAAGAGCACAGCAAAATGAGGGAAACCTTGAATAAACAATATAGGAAAAATTTAGAATGCATGAGACAGATTCAAAGAGATAGCCAGGAAATTAAAAACTCCATTTTTTAAAGCTGGCCAAAGCACTTGAAAGAAACAGAAGATAGACTTTCACACCTTGAAGACAGGTTTGTAGCTAGTGATCATGAAAGGAAAAATCTCTTATAAATAACAAGGAACCGGGAAATAACAATTCAATGGCTGCAAGATGACACAAAGAGAAATAAATTAAGAGTAATAGGTGTCATTGAAAAAGCAGGGGTCAACACAAATGACATAAAGAGACCATTTACAGAATTAATAGCTGAGAACTTCCCAAGCACGGGGAAAGGACCTGACACACAGCTAAGTGAGGCATACAGAGCTCCAACCAGCCATAACCAAAGGAAATCTACACCAAGGCATAATAATCAAGATACCAGGAATTCAGCACAAAAACAGAATATTAAAGGCTGTTAGAGAAAAAAAACCAGATCACTTATAAAGGAAAACCCATCAAAATCATGACAGACTTCTCAATACCAACCATCAAGTCAAGAAGTGCTTGGAGTAAGTGTTTCAAATTCTGAAAGAAAACAACTTCCCAAACAGATTGATGTACCCTGCAAAACTATTTTTAAAAATTGATGAAAAAATAAGATACTTTCATGATAAAGAAGAGCTGAAGGAATTCATGACCACCAAACCAACCCTACAAAGAGTGTTGAAGGATATTCTAGAGAGAGATAAAGATGCCCACAGTTCAGCAACAGTGGCAGAAGGGTATCACAGAGTGGGGCGGGCAACTGAATGGAGGAGAAAAACAGGAAGCCAACAGCAGGAAAATATCAAGGCAGGAATAAGCCAGTGTATGTTGGCTATAATCATTAATGTGGATGGCCTCAGTTCACCAATAAAAAAGAAACACAGGCAGAGTGGATCAAGAAAAAAGATCCATCAATATGTGGTATGCAAGAAATATTTAACTCAAAAGAAAATTTATAGGCTGAAAAACAAAGGAAAGAAAACAGTGGTTCCCGTGTAACAGGGAACCAGAAAGAAGCAGGGATAGCTTGCCCATCAACTGCAGGATGGATAAGAAAGATATTTTTATGGAATGGAAAGCTACTCAGCTGTAAAAAAGGGTAACCTTGAGGCTTTGGTAGGTAAATGGATGCAATATGAGATCACGCTTATGAGTGAAATGGTTCAGACTCACATGGGTGAACATAGTGTTGTCTCCCTAGTATAAAAAACTGAAGGAGTTAGTGGGATCCAAAATGCACAATAGACATTGTGAAAGTGAAAGGGGAGGAAGCATCTAAAATGGGAAAGTGGTAGCCATTGTTAATTTCTTATTATCTTATTTTGAAGTCTTTTATCATTTTCATTGTTCTATTTTGTTTGGTTTTATTCTGTCTTGTTTTGTTCAATTTTACTGTATCTGCTGGCATGGGCAGTTATTTCGAATATAACAGGATATATTATGGTAGCCATTGTTGATTTCATATTGTCTTGTTTTGAAGTGCTGTATCATGTTCATTGTTTTGTTTTGATTTGCTCTATTCTGTTTTATTTTGTTTGGTTTTATTCTCTTCAAAATAAAATTTAAAAACAAACAAATAAAAAGAAACCTGTCAAAAGGGTGTCCTAACAAATGAAGGTAGTATAACATATTCATGGAATTCAAAACTTAACCTTTACACTGTCTTTGAGAACTCATGATTTGCTTTGATTTGCTGTGCTTCTTCCTTTTCTTGCCTGAGTTCCTCCCCTTCTGGGTGTCCCCTCCATGGGCCAAGTTCATAGTAGCAGGTGTATCTAAATATCTCTAGATCTGAAATAATCGTGTGCTCTATTTATTAAATAATATCATAAAATGGTTTGGAGTGATTTTGCAAAAAATACATTCAAAACCCAGAAATATATTTACAAAAAATTGTTTATCAAGCAGAATTAAGAGGAGTTATAGGACAATGCCATTTGTCATAAAATTTAAAAATTTATCATATTTTTTTTCAGTGTTAGATTAGTCTCCAAACTATTTTACTAAAGCTATTTTAACAATATTTTTTTTAAAAGATCTGAAAATCTCAACATCTAGAGCTTTTAGTTTGGAGTATAGTGCAGTTTTTTTTTGCACAGAGTAAGTTTTATTTGGACCACCAGCAATTCAGTCCATTTCTATCCCACAAATTTCTTAATCTGATGAAACCAATGTTTATAGTATGATTTTGTTCTCCCAAAACTTTGTATTTGCTTTATCATTAAAAAAACTCTTTGCACTAATAACATATTTAAATGAAATTATGACAGTAATACTAGTGTCAGATTTTCACTTTTCATGTTTCCACAAACTTTCATTGAACTGGATAAAAAAAATCAAACTACAGGCACGAGGTTGTGAATTCAATCCCCTGTACCAAAAAAAAAAAATAAATAAATCAAACTACCACTGAAATGCATTAATTTTATATTTGATGCAGTTGATAAAATAATACAGAGTAGACATAATTTAAATGGTTATACAATTATATTTTCTGCTAATAGAAGCAGCACATTAACAGTTTTTGCTTACTTGTGGGTACATATCTAAACGTATTTGGAATTGAAAGTGTGCAAAATCAATTTGAAGACAGTCATTTGATGCAGATGAAAGTTATGACTGAAGAGTAGCCAGAAATGCATCTTGCAGAGCGCTAGGATCTGAACGTTTGTGTTCCTCCTCCCAAATTCACATGCTGAAACCTTTTCTCCAGTATATGATGAGAAGATGGGGCCTTAGGCAGTGATTATGTAAGTCATAAGGCTCTGTCCTTAAAAACCAGATTAGTGTCTTCCAAAAGAAGCCCTGCAGAGATAGGTAGCCCCTTCTACAACAGCATGACAGGGCAAGGGGGCGGCATCTATGAGCAATAGGCTGTTTCTGAATATCAACTCTGCTGTGCCTTGACTTTGTCCTTCCTAATCTTCAAAACTGTGAGAAACAAATTTCAGTTGTGTCTAAAGTACGTGGTCTAAAGTCTTTTGTTGCAGCAGCTTGAATGGACTAAGTTGCACAACTGCACATACTAGTCTTGAGGTACAGTCTTGATATAATGCCTTTGAAATATGTATAGATACTGATTTTTATAATTAAATTTATTGGTGCAATGTAGATGTGCATAATGGTCATATTCATCATAGGAAATTTGTACCTGTGCATGATTTATCTAAGTTCTTCTTTTTTTTACTCTCATTCCCCTTCCCTCCCTTCCACCCCTCCTCCTCTCCCCATTCACAAAACTTTGTTTCTATCTTATTCTCTTTTTTTCCTGATACTGATGTTTAGGAGAACTTTTTTCCTGCTTTTCATCTGGTTACGACAAAGAGAACAGTGAACATAAAATTCAGTGTATAAAATCTTAAATATACATTTTCAATTTTATTAATCTATTTTTGTTGGAAGAGTTTTATTGCAAAGTTTAAATTTAGTTTGACTAAATACTAAAAAATTAAATAATTATACTTATGCTGTACAGTAAGTAGGAAACTCATGACTGCTCCTTTTAAGCTTTACCAGCTGGCCAGTCTCTCTACCCCTGACAACTCAGTCTATAATTTTCCAAGTTTCCAAATGTTATGGATTAAAAACTGGTGGTCAACTTAGCACCAGCTGTGTTGAGTAAAGATGCTCCACCTGAATAAACTTGCCAGCATAAATAGAGATGTGGAGAAGAAGAGAGAGGAGTTGTGTGTTCTTTCAAGAGTTGCTGTTTCGAGCCGATGGTTCTCCTGGAGGTGCTTGTCATGCTGGCTTCCCCAATATGGATTTGGCCATTATCGTTGGAGGAGCTCGGGACCCCATCAATGAGAGTGGCCTTGGTTCACGTTGCGGGAGCTCTGCTCCTCACATTGTGCATCGCGTCCTGGCTCTGGAGGGGAGGCTGTGTGCTGGAGAAGCTTGTCACGCTGGGCTTCCTGACCTGTGCTCAACTGTTCTCAGCATCAGAGGAGCACGGGACCTTGTTGCCATTGGGGATGGCTGTGGTGCTCTTCAGGGCAGCCCTGCTTCTTCTTTTGAGTGTGACTTCTCGGCTCCCATGTAGAACCCTCTACCCACTGCACAGTTCCTTCACCCCGCTGGCATAGACTTTCTAGTTCCACCGCTGACCTTTGGCCTTCCTGGCACAGAACCATAAATAGACTGGCATGAGTCCTTGTCGTGGGCTCTTAGATTTCCAGTTGGATATGTGGGAGGCATTGTCATGCATTTGGGTCCTAGCTGGACTCTTGCAGGACATTGCTGTGGGATTCAGGCCCTCGGCTAAATATCCTGGTTGTTGTGGACAGATTTTCCTGCACTTTCGTGTGTTCAACTCTGGTGACTATTATAAAATAGTATTATAAACTTGGTGTCCTGTATGCAGTTGTTCTCCATGTAACCCCTGACTACAACACCAAATGACCCTATCAAATAACAGACTGGCAGCTTCGTGGACATCGTAGGTTGAAACACGTGGAGACCATACATGCA